>PVIU01017626.1:0-41245 GCA_004026605.1 Ondatra zibethicus
TAAGTTTAAAATAGATTTATTTGAAATTTCACAATTTTCAACCAATTGTTATGTACATTTGCATTATCAATTACACTTTGATTATTGGGTCAAAAATAATAAGATGTTCTTGGAAAATCAATGCAAAAGACAAAAGTCAACCATTTTATGAAGCAAAAGAAATTAAGGACAAGAAACAAACAAACAGAAAAACCCAAACTACCTATTAGTGACTGAATTCACGGTACACTTGCAGTCCAGATTTTACTGACATCTCCTTGAGAAGCTTGAGCATGACCATTTCCTTTGTTGATCTTTCCCAGCCTCCTTTACCATCTTGCTTTTTATATCAAGCCACTAGGTGGTAAATGTTCCAATGAAATTCTATAGAGTTGATGGTTTATGAGCAACATGTACTTCTCAACACTCTGGAGGCTGGCATCGACTAGACCACGGCAGTTGGCTGTGTGGCATGGGCCTACTTTCTGGCTCATAAATGGTATCAGGGTTAACTATCTTACTAGGGTCTCCCTCATAAGAGTGCTAATCCCACTGCAAGACCTCATTACCCCTCAATGTCTTCACTTCCTATTACCTTCAGTTTGTGGAGGAAGATTTTCTTTTTTAACATGAATTTTTCAGAGGCAAGCATCTATATGACTGGAGACTGTAAACCTTCTTGGTTAAGAAGGTTTTTTTAATTTAATTTTTAATTAATTTTAATTTCATATTATATTTTAATTTAGTTTTAAATTATTTTTTTAAATTTAATACAGCTCGTACTCCCACAGGGTCCTAAACATAACTTAGGATTGGTCTTGAATTTTTCTTTCACCGTAGAATCTTTTTAACTCATCATTAGTCTTGTTGAATCTTCTCAGCTAAAGACGGCGGGTTGACACTTGATTTTCTCCAAACCATTCTCTACTAAATTGATTTTTTTTCATTAAGGCAGATGTCAACATACCATTCTTTTGTTGAAAGTGCTTCTTAAATAAAACCAGCCCATGTTTCTAGTCTTGCCTTATCCAGGCATAAGGATTAATAATGCTCCCTCTCGTTCTCAACAGTATCCTAGCTTGTGTTATATTACATGGCCATGATCCTTATAAAATGCCCTCTGATCTGACCAGTTTCCGGTCCGTTTGTCCAGACTCACCTTATAATACTTCTTGACTTGTTCCGTGCTAGTCATGGTAATTCACTCTCAGAATCATGTACATGTTTATAATCTTGTCCTGTCTCCCATCTTCTCTGTAGGGTCGCTTGTTTGTTCCTGCTGCCCAGACCCAAAATAAGCACACAGAAACCATATTATTTGCAATACTGTTTGGCCAATAGCTTAAGCGTATTTCTGGCTAACTCATATCTTAAATTAACCCATCTCCATTAATCTGTGTATTGCCACAAGGCTGTGTCTTACTGGGTAAAGATCTGGTATCTGTCTCCAGTGGGGCTACATGGCTTCTCTCTGACTCTGCCTCCTTTCTCCCAGCATTCAGTTTTGTTTTCCCTGCCTACCTAAGTTCTGCCCTGTGCAGGCCTAAGCCAGTTTCTTTATTAACCAATAGTATTCACAACATACAGAGGGGAATCCCACATCTGTAGCGAGGGGAGCAGCTGCCCCATCCCACTGCCTGGCTAGCTTAAGCCCCAAAATAACCACACAGAAATTGTATTAATTAAATTACTGCCTGGACCATTATATCTAGCCTCTTCTTGGCCAATTCTCACTCTTGATCTAACCCATTTCTATTAATCTGTGTTCACCACGAGTTCGTGGCTTATCAGGAAAGCTTTTAACCAGCGTCAGTCTCGGGCAGGAGAACCATGGCGTCTGCACACTGCCTTCTTCCCAGCATTCCGTTCTGTCTACTCTGCCTACCTGATTTCTGCCCTATCAAAAGGCCAAGGCAGTTTCTTTATTCAAACAATGAAATCAATACAAATACAGAAGGACTTCCTACACCATTTCCCCTTCTCTGTTTAAACAAAAAAATGAAAGGCTTTCACTTTAACATAGTAAAATTATATATAACAAAAGTTATCAAGCAAGAATTACAGTTACAATATTTATATCTATTTTATCTTTTATCATAACAAAGGAAAATGATAACTATAACTATCTATCTATTCTTCTACTCCATCAAAGACTCCAGAAGGATATAATATTACCCAAGTAAACAAGAAGTAAGCAACTTCCAAAACTCTAGAAATGACAGAGACATCTCGCTGTCTGGACAGTCACCCAAAGTTTTCTGTACCCTGGGGCATCCATCTTCAGCCTACAGGCCCATAGTATCCAGTAGACATTTCTATGAAGCAGGAAATTTTAAAGACAGTTTAGTCACTTTCTTTTGTATCCTGCAGAATGTCTCACAGACTCTTATGAATCAGGAACCCCGAAGAATCATTTCACCTTTAGGCAAGTTCAGCAGTCCTCTCTCTGCAGGTTCTTTGTGTCCAGTTTATGCAACAGTCCAGGCAAGAGCAGTTTCTTGCCCAAATGGCTATAAAACTCCACAAGGAGACTCTTCGATGCCCATCTTCCTCTTGAAGTAGATTGGTGCTGCCAGGAGCAGACATGTCTCATTGTCATGAAAAGCCCTAAGTTATTAAAACATTAAATGCCATATTCTGTAGTCTTTGAGAGATATGAAGAATGTTTATCTAATTGAAATATACCTCTATATATCTAGAAAATCTAACTAACATGACTACAAGCTTGACTATTATCAATGATTATCCATTAACAACCTATATTTCCTAATTATACATTACATTTTTAAATGAACTACACAATCACAATACCTTAATCAAGAGCAGAAAAAAAAATATATATATATATAACAAGATTGGCCTTAAATATATATCAATAAAGCCAAATCCATACCAATGCAAATTATTCATATCTATATCATATTTCCCTTTAAATATAAAGAACATTTATAAACAATATTTGGGAATATGGGTGTAGTTTTTTCTCTCCCAACTTTTCCTTATTCATTCTTTGGTCTAGACACATTTAGGTTGTTTCCAGGTTTGGGCTATGACAAACAAAGCTGCTATGAACATAGTTGAGCACATGTCCTTGTGGCACGATTGAGCATCCTTTGGATATATACCCAAAAGTGGTATTACTGGGTCTTGAGGAAGGTTGTTTCCTAATTTTCTGAGAAATTGCCACACTGACATCCATAGGGGTTGTACCAGCTAGCATTCCCACCAGCAATGCAGAAGTGTTCCCTTTACCCCACAACCTCTCCAGCATAAGTTGTCATCAGTGTTTTTGATCTTGGCCATTCTTACAGGTATAAGATGGAATCTCAGAGTTGTTTTGATTTGCATTTCTCTGATGACTAAGGATGTTGAACATTTCCTTAAGTGTCTTTCAGCCATTTTAGATTCCTCTGTTGAGATTTCTCTGTTTAGGTGTGTACTTCATTTTTTAAAAATGGATTATTTGTTCTTTTGATGACCAATTTCTTGAGTTCTTTCTATATTTTGGAGATCAGACCTCTGTCTGATGTGGGGTTGGTGAAGATCTTTTCCCATTCTGTAGGCTGTCATTTTGTCCTTTGCTTTACAGAAGCTTTTCAGTTTCATGAGGTCCCATTTATTAATTGTTTCTCTCAGGGTCTGAACTACTGGGGTTATATTTAGGAAGTGTTCTCCTGTGCCAGTGTGTTCAAGTGTACTTTCCACTTTCTCTTCTATAAGGTTCAGTGTGGCTGGCTTTATGTTGAGGTCTTTGATCCATTTGTATTTAAGTTTTGTGCATGGTGATAGATATGGGTCTATTTTCATTCTTCTACATGTTGATATCCAGTTATGCCAGCACCACTTGTTAAATACGCTTTCTTTTTTCCATTTGATATTTTTTTTGCCTCTTTGTTAAATATCAGGTGTGTGGGTTAATATCTGGTCTTCAATTCAGTTCCATTGGTCCACCTGTCTGTTTTTATGCCAATACCAGGCTGTTTTCAGTACTGTAGCTCTGTAGTAGAGTTTGAAGTCAGGGATTGTGATGTCTCCAGAATATCCTTTATTGTACAGGATTGTTTTGGCTATCCTGGATTTTTTGCTTTTCCATATGAAGTTGAGTATCGTTCTTTCGAGGTCTGTGAAGAATTTTTCTGGGATTTTGATGGGCATTGCGTTGAATCGGTAGATCGCTTTTGGTAATATTGCCATTTTTACTATGTTAATTATATCTACCTAAGAGCATGCGAGATCTTTCCACTTTCTGGTGTCTTCTTCAATTTCTTTTTTTAAAGATTTTAAAGTTATTCTCATACAAGTCTTCCACTTGTTTGGTTAGAGTTATTCCGAGATATTTTATGCTATTTGTGGCTATTGTGAAGGGTATGTTTCTCTGATTTCTTTCTTGGCCCATCTATCATCTGTTTAAAGGAGGGCTACTGAATTTTTTTAGTTAATCTTGTATCCTGCTACATTACTGAAAGTGTTTATGAGTTGGTAGAATTTTTGGGGTCGCTTATATAAACTATCATATCATCAGCAAACAGTGAGAGTTTGACTTCTTTCCGATTTGTATCCCCTTGGTCGCCTTTTGTTTTCTTATTGCTCTAGTTAGGACCTCAAGAACTATATTGAATAGATATGGAGAGAGTGGATAGCCTGTCTTGTTCCTGATTTCAGCGGGATCGCTGTGAGTTTCTCTCCATTTAGTTTGATGTTGATGTATAGTGCCTTTATTATGTTTAGGTATGTTCCTTGTATCCCTGCTCTCTCCAAGACCTTTATCATGAAGGGATGTTGTATTTTGTTGAAAGCTTTTTCAGCATCTAATGAGATTATCGTGTGGTTTTTATTTTTCAGTTTGTCTATATGGTGGATTATGTTGACAGATTTTTGTATGTTGAAACATTCCTGCATCTCTGGGATGAAGCCGACTTGATCATGGTGGATAATGGTGCTGATGTGTTCTTGGAATAGATTTGCCAGTATTGATTTAGTATTTTTGCATCAATGTTCATGAGTGAGATTGGTCTGTAATTCTCTTTTGTAGTAATGTCTTTATATGGTTTGGGTATCAGGGTAATTGTAGCCTCATAAAAAGAGTTTGACAGTGTTCCCTCTGTTTCTATTGTGTGGAACAATATGAGGAGTATTGGTATTAGTTCTTTGGAAATATCGTAGAATTCTGAGCTGAAACCATCTGTTCCTGGGATTTTTTGGTTGGGAGTCTTTTGATGACTGTTTCTATTTCTTCAGCAGTTATAGGTCTGTTTAATTTGCTTATCTGGTCTTGATTTAATTTGGTAAGTGATATTTATCCAGAAAGTTTTCCATTTCCTTCAAGTTTTCCAATTTTGTGGAGTATAGGTTTTCAAAATATGACCTGATGATTCTCTGTATTTCCTCCATGTCTGTTGTTATGTCCCCTTTTCATTTCTGATTTTGTTAATTTGGATATTCTCTCTCTGCCTTTTGGTTAGTTTGAATAAAGGTTTGTCTATTATGTTTATTTTTTCAAAGAATCCACTCTTTGTCTTATTGATTCTTCATATTTTTTCTTTGTTTCTATTTTGTTGATTTCAGTTCTCAATTTGATTATTTCCTGTTGTCTACTTCTCTTGGGTGAGTTTGCTTTTTGTTCTAAAGTTTTCAAATGTTCTGTTAACTCACTAGTGTGGGATTTTTCCAGCTTCTTTATGTAGGCGTTTAGTGCTATCAACTTTCCTCTTAACACTGCTTTCATTGTGTCCCCATAAATTTGGATATGCTGTGTGGTCATTTTCATTGAATTTTAGGAAGTCTTTAATTTCTTCCTTGACTCATTGATGATTCAGATGAGCATTGCTTAATTTCCATGTGTTTGTGGGCTTTCTGAAATTATTATTGTTGTTGAATTTTAGTTTTAAGCCGTGGTAATCTGATAAGATATATGGGGTTATTCCAATTTTTTTTGTATATGGTGAGGTTTGTTTTGTTACTGAGTATGTGGTCAATTTCTGAGAAGGTTCCATGAGGTGCTAAGACGAAGGTATATTCTTTTATGTATGTATGGGATATTCTATAGATATTTGTTAAGTCCATTTGAGTCATAACATCTGCTAGTTCCCATATTTCTTTCTTAATTTTTTGTCTGACTGACTCTCCAGTGGTGAGAGTGGAGTGTTGTTGAAGTTGCTCACTATTGGTGTGTGGGGTTTAATGTATACTTTAAGCTTTAAAAGTATTTCTTTTACATATGATTGTGTGCCCTTTTATTTGTGGCATAGATGTTCAGTATTGAGATTTCCTCTTGATTGATTTTTCTTGTAACTAACATGAAATGTCCTTCTTTGTCTCTTTTGATTGATTTTAGTTTGAAGTCTATTTTGTTAGATATTAGGATAGCTACACCAGCTTGTTTCTTAGGTTCATTTGATTGGAAAATTTTCCCCCAACCCTTTATTCTGAGGTGATGTCTGTCTTTGAGGTTGAGGTGTGTTTCTTGTATGTAGCAGAAGAATGGATTCTGTTTTCATATCCAATCTGTTAGCCTGTGTTTTTTTATAGGTGAGTTAAGTTCATTTATATTAAGGGTCATTAATGACCAGTGATTGCTATCTCCTATTAATTTAGTTTTCATCTTTGGCGATGTTAATTTGTGTGTTTTCCCTTCTTTGGGATTTGCTGCTCTGAGATCATCAATTGTCTGTTTTCGTTGATGTAGCCAACTTCCTTGGGTTGGCATTTTCCTTCTAGTATTTTGTGTAGAGCTGTGTTTGTGACTAGATATTGGTTAAATCTGGTTTTGTCATAGAATATCTTGTTTTGTTTTTCTATGGTGATTGAAAGTTTTTCTGGGTACAGTAGTCTGGGCTGACATCCATTGTCTCTTAATGTCTGCATAATGTTTGCCCATGACCTTGTGGCTTTCATTGTCTCCAACAAGAAGTCAGGTATAATTCTGATAGGTCTACCTTTATATGTTACTTGGCCTTTTTCCTTTACAGCTCTTAATATTCTTTCATTATTCTGTATGTTTAGTACTTTGATTATTATGTGGCAAGGGAATTTTTTTTTGATCCAGTCTTTTTGGTGTTCTGTAAGCTTCTTGTATCTTTATAGGCATGTCGTTCTTTAGGTTAGGAAAAATTTTTCTATGATTTTGTCAAATATATTTACTGTGCTTTTGAGTTAAACTTCTCATTCTTTTATATCTATTATTCTTAGGTATGGTCTTTTCATGGTGTCCCAACTTTCCTGGATATTTTGTGTTAAGCTTTTTTTAGATTTAATGTTTTCTTTGACTGATGAGTCTATTTCCTCTATTGAATCTTCAGTGCTTGAGAGTCTCTCTTCCATCTCTTGTATTCTTCTGTTTATGCTTGCATTTGTGCTTCCTGATTTTTTCTCATGCTTTCTGTTTCTATAATTCCCTCAGCTTGTGTTTTCCTTATTGTCTCTATTTCAGTTTTCAAGTCCTGAATAGTTTTTTCATATGTTTGATTGCTCTTTCTTGGTTTTCTTTAAAAAAATTGTTGATGTCTTCTAATTTTTTGTTTGTCTTTTTTTTCCATTTCTTTAAGGAATTTCTTATTCCCTCTTTAAGAGTCTCAAACATTCTCCTGAAGCTATTTTTTAGGTAATTTTCTTCTGCTTCATCTATATTTGGTTGTTCAAGTCTTGTTGTTGTAGGGTCACTAGATTTTACTGGTGTCATGTTGCTCTTTTTGGTGTTGCGTGTGTTCTTATCTTGTCTACTCATCATTTCCTCTAATTGGTGTAGTTGGGGCTGTATGTAACTTTGGTGATTAATCTTCCAGGTGCCACTGGATCCGAGGTTCAGATGGTTGCTCCTCATGATGCTCTCAGTGCCAAGGTTCCAGTTACCCTGTTGATCACTCTGTGTTCCTGAAGGTTGCTCAGCGCTCCCAGGGTTTGCTCCATTCCCATGGTGTTTAGTGTCTCAGGCATGCTCTGGCCTAGGTGCTGGCTCAGATCTGTTTCTGTAAGTGTCCCTAGTCTGGATTCACTCCTGCAGAGGTCCCTGGCTTTGGGTTGGTCCTGCAAGGGCTTCTGGCTCTGATCTACTCCCTTGGAGGTCCCAAAAGGAAGGTTTTAACTTTAACTAAGTAAAATTACATAAAACAGTCATCAAGCTAGAATTACAGTTACAATATTTATATCTATTTTATCTTTTATCATAACTAAGGAAAACTATAACTATATATTCTTCAACTCCATTAAAGACTCCAGAAGGATATAATATTACCTAAATAAATAGGAAGTACATTGTAAGCAACTTCCAAAACTCTAGAAATGACAGAGACATCTCACTGCATGGACAGTCACCCAAAGTTCTTCTGTACTTCTGGGGCATCCATCTTCAGCCTACAGGCCCATAGTATCCATCAGACTTTTTCAGAAAGCAGAAAATATCAAAGACAGTTTTGCCTATATTGGCAGTTTGTCAGTCACTTTCTTCTGTGTCTTGTAGAATGTCTGGCAGACTCTTTCAAGATAGGAGCCCTAAAGGACCATCTAACTTTTAGGAAAGTTCAACAGTCATTTCTCTGTGGGTCCTGCATGTCCAGTTCACACAGCATAACATCAAATAGTCCAGGCAAGAGCAGTTTCTTGCCCAAATGGCTAACAAACTGCATAAGAGGACTCTTCGATGCCCATTTTCCTCTTGAAATAGATTAGTGCTGCAAGGAGCGGATGTGTCTCACTGTCATGAAAGTCCTAAGTTACTAAAACATTTTAAATGCCATATTCTGAAGGTCTCTGAAAGATTTGAAGAATACCTAACTGAAATATATCTCTATACATCTAGAAATCCTAACTAACATGACTACAAGCTTGACTATTATAGATGATTATCTATTAACCATATTTCTTAATTTTACATTACATTTTTAAATGAGCTGTACAAACACAATACCTTAATCAAGAGCAGAAATGTACATATAATAAAATCGACCTAAAATTTGTATCAATAACCCAAGATCCATACCAATGCAAATTTTTTATCTCTATAGCATATCCACCTTTAAATGTAAACAAACATTTATAAACAATCATTTAGGGAATTTGGGCATAGTTTTCTCTAAACTGTTTCCTACTTTTGGTGGGCAAAGTATTTTTTTGGTGGTGTTCATGGTGACCTTTTGGGTAGTCTTGTTCCGTCAAAGCACATTAGTCTGGAAGTAATCCACAAGTTCTCATCTTCTGTGGAAACAAAAGAAGAACCTCTTTTCCAAAGTAACATATCCTTAGACCCAAATTTTGAAGACAAGATACCTTTAAAGTATATATGTTGGTTACTTAGCTCCATCACAATCAAAGAATTCAAATAAAACACAATAATATACGTAATCCAGACTCTCTGAGTATTTTCTATTTTTATGTGGCTTATTTTTCTTTATTTCTTTAATCTACGACTGTCTGTACTCTGTCTCTTTAAAGACTTTGTTTTATTTTTTAAACGATTTACTTTTTTTTCAAATCTCTATATTTTTTTTTCTTCTCTCTCCCAAGCCTATGTACATTTATCCAACACTGTGACCCATTTAGAGGTCTTTTCTATCTGAATTTGTCTTTATTGTGTATCTGTAATCATTTTCTGACCAGGACTGTTTCTTAAAATGCTAAGTGGTTAAAAACATAAGCAGCATCATTGCTAGAGCAAACACAGTCCTGCCTGCTTGCTCTGCCTGGCCCAACATGGTGATGGGTGGGAGCCATCCTCATCACCACAACTTTGGTAAGCCACCTCCAAGTAACTTGCAGCATGCTGCCCACAAACCCCATTTAAATGCTCGGCCTCCTGAAAGAGCCAGAGTTTGCGCTGGCAGCACAGCCCAGAAAGCCCCATTTCAAAGTTGCATGGCGTTTTTTCTGCTACTACTGAATCAGGAAAACCTCTCTTAAAGGAGCTACAGCATTAAGCCATGTTTAACTCTTTTTTTTTTTCTTGCCTAGAATTTTTTCCCAAACTCTCTCAGGTTTTAAGTGGATTTTAGTTGGCCACATTGGCACCGATTTGTAGTAGGAAGGCTGCTTGTTTATTCTGGCTGCCCAGACCCAAAATAATCACACAGAAATCATATGATTTGCAATACTGTTTGGCCAATAGCTTAAACATATTTCTGGCTAACTCATATCTTAAATTAATCCATCTACATTAATCTGTGTATCCGCACATGGCTGTGTCTTACTGGGTAAAGATCTGGCGTCTGTCTCCAGTGGGGCTACATGGCTTCTCTCTGCCTCTCCCTCCTTTCTCCCAGCATTCAGTTTTGTTTTCCCCATCTACCTAAGTTCTGCCCTGTACAGGCCTAAGCCAGTTTCTTTATTAACCAATAGTATTCACAACATACAGAGGGGAATCCCACATTACTTCTCCTCCTCTCTAGTTCTCTCTTCTCATCATCTTCTCTTCATTTTAGTTCTGGAACAGTTCTGTTTGAGCACTTTAAAAACAGAACATTTGCTTTCATTTAGTAGCTCTTACTCATTAATTCTCAGTATTGTAGAGACAAGATCATTAGCTTTAAATTTCCTCTGTCCCTTACACTGAATCAGGACTTTGACTAGGGTTTCAAGAACATCTTGTCTTCCTCTTGTAATGCCTCAAACAGTTACCATGATTTTTTTTTTGTTTTTGCTTATATTTCTCAGTGAGCTTGAAAAGACATCAGACCTGGGCCATCTCATTTGCTGTCATTTTACACCCAGTTCTTAAGTAGTACTGGCAGTTAATAAATGTTCCTAAAGGCCATAGGAATGTAGGTTCACTCATGAGCATCATAGAAGAATGAAAAGATGCCGATCATAACAACTTTGATCATCATTCAAAAGTCATTCTCAAATAGACCTGAATTGAATTTTTTTTTTATTAGCTCTGAACATTAAGCTGAGCATTCATGTCTGCAGACTCAGAGGAAGAACATTTCACTGCAGAAAGAGCAATGTGCTTTGTGCTTGGAGCACACCCCCAACTGCTGCTTCTCCTGTTGGATTCCTCTAGTGAGGTAAGGAAGATAAGCATTTGAAGGACCCCTGGCTCTCAGTTTGGCTGCAGAGCCTTCCTCCTGTCCCTAGCAATGCAGCCGTCCAAGGCAGACAGCCCGTTTCACATTTCCATCCCTTTTCTGCTCACAAGAAGATGAAGGGGTTTTCTCTCTCTCAGGACTCCCTTCTTCCCTCTTTGGCTTGGATGCTCATCGATTCCCAAAGCTGTTCCTATTACCAGTCTCAGGGTGGAAATCACGTGCAGCATTCTGTGATTCTGTGCACTGGTCAGGCTTCAGAAGCACACAAAGTCTCAAATTATGACCACTGAGTGGCTCTGAAGCCTTTCCTCCTTTGCATCTTGATTTGATGGTTTTTTGGTTCATATTTCAGTGAGATTCTTCACTCACCTGCGCCTTTGTGCTGGGGCTTGCGTCTTAAGTGTGGATGAGATAATTCTTGGATCAAATCCAAAGAGTACTTTAAAAATTTAACGTGTGTGGGTAACAAATAATGAGCTCACACTGTATGTGACCCAGACACACTTGAGTGTGTTGCATTACTGAATTACCTGTAGGTAAGCACGGCTGTGCTTGGGTGGTCACTGGTAGTAAGTGAAGGTGATGAGTATCTGTGTCCATGTGGTGGGAGGAAGTGAGGGAAGAGCACAGGCCTGCTATGGTACTTGCTCTGTACTCATAGCTACAGTTGGCAGGCCACTTCTGTAACTCCATGTGTACAAACACCTATTTTATATGCGTGTCTCTCACTCACTGCTGCAAACTGCTAGGGATTTGTACTCACAGTTTAATGTAGAGTTAGTAACTTTGTGGATTATAAAACTTCCAACAGCTTAACCAACTGTCTGCAATGTATGTTTAGAAAGGAATTTCTTTAATAACTCACTGTTCCTGCAAATGGAGCACGTGTATAAGATGAACTCTCTCTGAGAGGATGATGGTACGGGAATAAGCATAGTTAATGTGGCTGGAAGGTGCTCTAACAGCAACTGAAGATTTCCCAGCCTGCTAAATGGTTCTTCAGGTCGAAGGGAGTGGAAATTGTCTGAAGAAAGAATATAAAATGAAATGTTTCTAAAGCTTTAGAAATACATATGAGATTCCCCAAATACAAAGTTTCTTTTTGTTTTTTCCTTTTGGTATGGTGCTAGCAACTGCTGAGTCCAGTCCCTTCTTTTCAGAAGCACATAATTCCACATAGAAAAATATAACCTGACAAGTCTACCCCAGGAAAATATGTATGCTTGGGAGGAGATCATCTGCCACAGAAGATTGGCATTTTGTTGCTGGAGAGGGTAAGGATGTCGAATGGTCGTTCTGAAGGCATAGAGAGATAGTAGAGGATACCACATGCTACGTCTCAAAGTTGGCTGCTTGTTCTAAAGGAACTCAAGCTCCTGATGGGCTCTGAGCAAAGCGGAAGGCTCAGAGAGTGTTAGGGTCCAGACTCAAGGAGGTGCTGCTAGACAAGGGTTTGTTATTCACTGTCTTGTTCTGAATTGTCATTGGGCTGCAGACCAATAGATTGCCATGCTGCATGTCAACAATTCTCATTTTGTGCCACCCCACACTTAGTGTAAGAGATCAGCTCTTCTCTAGCTGGTCCACAACCTGTTCAATAAGATAAACGCAAACATGTTTGGAATTCCTGATGGGAAAATGCAATCCCAGCATATGTACACTGAACTTTGTTCCTGGCTACTTGAGTAACAATGAGTTAGTATTACAATGGTCCCAGGGAGAGAATGATAAAGACTTGAACTAAACAAGTGATGTCAAGAAGGAAGATTAGAGAGGAGAAAGGCAGAGAGGACACCCGGGAAGAAAATATGGAGGATCTGGAAATGCCTAGGAGCATGGTAAGCATGGAGAAGTTCTGTCACTTTGAGCTGCTAATTGGATGGATATAGGATTACCAATTGAGAAAGAACTCCACAGTAGCAGTAACTACCAAGGGTTGGGAAAGTCTGGCTTATTCGTGTCAGATTGAGGTGCTTGTGGAAATGCTGAATAGGATTATGAAATTGAAAATTTCCATCAGTTAGAGCCAAGGGGGATGAGAGTCATGAGCATCTGAGAGGCTTTGAAAACTTAAAATAAAAACTGTTTCTAGGAACAGATCGTGGAAAAAAATGCATAAGAAACAGATGGAAGAAACGGAAGCTGAGACTCAACAAGAAAAGAAAACCATATTGCCACTTTTCTACAATTACCTCTTAAATAGACGGATACCATGAAGTGAATTACCACACTTTAGACTTTATTTAAAGTGTTTAATGAATGTGCTTCAGTTCTGAATGTTCTGTAACATATTTAGCAAGTTGTTGATGTCAGTGCTCACGGGGAGGTCTGACCTGAGAATGCTCTGATGGAAATGTTTCTGAGACCTCATAAGATTCAGGTAGAGTACACGTTACAAGCCTGGATGCCTGCATAGAACACATTACAGGCCTAGATGTGTGCATAGAAAACTCCCTAGCTTTACAAAGTTTTCTATATCTGTAAAAATTTATGTATCTTTTCTCATTAAAGGAATCTCTTTTCATTTTCTTTGCAGAAAAGTCCTATTTTAAAGAAACGATCTTGTTAAAATGGATTACTAATTTGACAACACTTTCACAGATGGATGAATAACCATCATACATAGAGATGACAAGGAGAGGTTACAAAAAGATGGTGACTCAGAATGTAGAGTAACAGAATTTGAAGCTGCAAGAAAACTTGTGGGGATAGGAAATTTGCAAATACTGTCTTAATATTAAGAATATGCTGTGTGTTCTAGTAAAATCTTCCTTCAGATAAGACAGAAGCCACACGATTCCACTTGAGTGTGTAGGTTTACATGTAAGTACTCAGACCCATCATGTGTGTTGTGTCCATCTTACAAGGACTCATTGAGTAATGCTATTCAGTTCACACCTCAACATGAACACCAAGATCTTACTGGTTATATTACATGATATGTTAGAACTGAGGCAGATGTTTTAATAGATTTGAACATAAGCGTAGAAGATACCAGAAAATCACCAGGAAGATAGTTTGCCACCATCGGTTATTATTAGGGTTGAAGTAGGATCCAGGAAGAAAACTTGTCTGTTTTTTTCTCTGATGAGTTCAAGCCCATAGGAAGATACATTGTGAGCCTTCTACACCTTTTTTTTTTTTCTGACTCAATTGTCAATCTGAGTGAACTCAAAGCCTTGTCATTATAGGCACCTCTGTACTATGGGTGCTTACTCAACTTTAGCAATTTAAGAGGTAAGTATATTAGTGAAGAACAATAAATTAATATGGAAGACAAGAACTTAGAACTCAAGTCTTCAACATCAACACAAGTAACTTTGGGGTCAAGTTAACTGCTAAACCAAATCATACCAAGAAAGAAATTCTAAAATTTACACTGAGAAATACAATTTTGCTGGGGGCTATAACTTTGATACGTGTTTCAATAAGCTCTCATCTTCCTGTAAAAGTGATCCAGAAAAGTCAGCCACGGGAATTTCCTTAGTAAATATGTCACCAGGTCAAAAGAGACACAGAATGATGGGATCGTACTGAAAGGGGCAACACGTATTGTATCCAGGTCAGACCAGAACGAAGAGTAAAGTTAGCAGAGAACACAGTCAAGAGTGTCCAATCTTTTGACACTATGATACCGTGTTATCTACAAAGTTCCTATTCAGGCATTGTGAAAATGTGTGTTTTTTTTAAAAATACATAAAAATTTCATAAGTCAACCAAACCAAGAAGCTCCCATGCCACCAGAGAAACAGCTTGCAGAGCTGAAGCAATCTCCAGAAACAGAGAGAGTATGTATGTGATGGTTGGAATGAGAATGGCCACACGGGGTCATATGCTTGCAAGCCTACTCCCCAGTTCATGGACTGTCTGGGAAGGATCAGGAAGTGTGCTGCTGGGGGATTTCAAAGTCTTCTTTGGGCTCAGCATCTCTTTTACCTGTGGGTCAGAATGTAGCTCCCAGCTATTGCTCCAACACCATGCCTGTCTGCCTCCTGCCATGATGATCTTTGACTAAGCCTCTAAACCTGTAAGGAAGTCCCCAGTTAAATGCTTTCTTTCATGAGCTGCCTTGGGCATGGTGTTTGCAGCAATCGGACCGTAAAGACAATGTGCAAATACCCCCTCTGACAAGGGAACAACAGGCCAGAGCATAAAAGCAGCTCACCAAGCTGAACTTCCCCAAACAGCCAAGATAGCTGAAAGATGCACTATGAAATTAAATAGGTACTTCTCAAAGGAGCACAAACAGCCAGCAAATTCATACAAAGGCTCAGTTTCACTGCTCACTGCTGAAACACAAATCTAATATACTATGAGACATGATTGCATTCAAGTAGAGTATCTATTATTAAAAAGATAAAAATGAGACAGAAAGAAATCATTAGTCAAATAACTCATGCTGCTAAGCACACAGAGAAGAAGAAACATATGTTCTGTCTGTGGCAATACAAACCAGTAGAGTTAGTATGTAAACTGTATGTGTTTTCTTAAAATTCTAAATACAGACCTACTGGGTCACACAGCAACTCAAAGTCATGATTGATAGAGTTAATTCTATCTAGTCCTGCTTTGTAGTGACATGATGCTTCCATGCAAAGCATTCCTAATGTAGGCATGCATTTAAAAGATAAAAGAGATTCTTTGCTGCTATGCTTTTTCAGCACTATGAATAGTAGCTAAAGATTATGGAGTCAACACAGATGGAGAAAGGAAGCCTGAGAATTTATAGGATGGAATATTAGTCAGCAGTAAAAAAAGAAGGAAGCCCTTTCCTTTGCCACAACACAGACAGGATTGCAGGTCATTGAGCTAAATAAATAACCACAGAAAGACAAATAACACCAGTTTTGAATCATTCATAGAAACTCATAAGTTAATCATGTGGAGAAACTGAATGGAATCTCTGCCAATAAAGACAGAAAAGGACAGATGTGGGGATGGAGGACAGCCACTTAGTAAAAACACACCAAAATCAAGGGAAAAGGTTTATTCTGGAATTTCTCCAGTACGGTGCAGTCAACTGTGCCTTAAAATAGTGTGTAACACATTGCACCAGAAACAACGGTAACAGAGCCGAAAACTTCTTAATAGTATATTCTTTCTAAGCACAAATTCCGTTGGTTTTATTTCTCTGTGTTATAGCTAGCTGCCATCGCCTGTGGCTGCCTTCCTCAGAGTCATTTTGTAGCACTGATCTGTAACACTTGCCACCGTCTTTGTTTCGACGTAGCTGCAAAGTGTTTTGTTGTATAAAGTCCATGTATTGGAATTTTCAGGAAACACTCATGAGAGCGATAATTTCTCAATTCTTTCACGTTCGCAAGCATCAGTTTCTAGTCTTTGTGCCCCAGGGACGCCTGCGTGGGTCGGCCATGCCTGTGCTTCTTTGTTCTTCCTGGTGTGTCAGGAGTCTGATGATAATCCTGTTTTTACGTTGTTGTGGTGTGGTCACTCGAGTTGTTTCCTTTGTACTCACAAAGTTGGCTGTTTACGAGAATGCTTCAGCTTTTGACCATCCAAGCGGAGCTCTGCCGGATACACTGCTCGTTATGAAGCGGACTTTCACATTCACTTAAAGGAGAGCCATTTGGAATTTTTGTTTTTGTCTGTTGTTTGTCCTTCCTTCTTCAGGACAGTCTGCTCTGCACATTGGGTCTCTTCTGGTACACATTCCTACGCCTATTTCTGTGTTTGGCTCTAAAATGACCCTATCCTCAACTGTGCTGCTCTTGAGACAAGATCTTGTTATGAAGTCTCGCCTGACTTTGAGTGTGTGATTCTCCTGCTTCGGTCTACATGTGCCAATACATCTATCCACTGTTTTAAGGGATTATTTAGTTTTGAAGCGAGGTTTCACTGTGTAGCACATGCTCGCCTCAATCTCATTAAGCACCTGATAAAAGACTAATTACCACGACCTCAGTAGTGTGCAGGTGTCAGTTCACAGTGGGAAAGGATTGTCAGCCTTCCTTCTCATTGCTGGCTCACTTCAGATTCAGTCTTTCCCTTAACAGTTTCTATACATGCAGATCAAGATTCCACCCTTTCTAATTACTTTGCAGAGTAATAATACAATGCTTGGCATTCTTACCCACCTCCCCTCTTTGTTCTTAAATTTTGTCTAGATTTTTGTTTTCTTTTTCTATCTTCTTTGCTTTCTTCAACAAAACATGTGTTTGTTCCTTTCTAGCAATTTCAGGGCCATAGGACTTCAGAACCATAAGGTTTTATCGCATCAATGTCCCTCTGGGTCTCAGTGCGCACTCTTTTGGTTTTATGGCTTTTCAGACACACTCCTTGCTACTTACTGACAGGAGCCTAAAGCACCATTGTTGGTCTAGTTCTTCCCTGGAACTTTGATTCGCTTAGCTATGCCATTTTCTGGAGAGCCTCCAGAATATTTAATAGCCTCCAAGTACATCCTCCTGGATAGTACCTGCTCCACTACAACCCTGGAATTTTCCTTCTTTAATATTTATATTGTTAGACTGGCATTTCTAAAAACACTCTTGTGTACCAGTGCTAGATCCCGAGACAGACGGTCTTTAGGAGAATTGCACTGATCTGTGATGATGTGTATGACTGCCTACGAGAAGAGTCTAAAGTGATACGTATGTCCCACCTCCAGCATTAGTTCTTGTACCTGCAAGTCATCGCTTACAGATACTTCTTTTCATTCTCCTAGATCTCGGTCTCTTTCAAAAGGCTTTACAAATTGTAGAAAGGCCACAATTTTTGCAACTCATCATTTGGGCCTTTATGAAGTGTTTAATGCAAGTTTGAAAGCAAACCCAGAAAATGCACTCTAGACACATACACCTGAACTGATAAAAGACTAATTACCACTACGTCAGTAGTGTGCAGGCGTCAGTTCACAGCGGGAAAGGTAAGCCAGCGAAATTCAATCAGGCACAATTAAACATGACGGAGATCAATGTCATTTAACCCTTAATGAAAGCAGAACTGGATTATAAAATTTCCAACTGTGCTCAAAATTATGACTTTCAAATTACATTTACATATCCTATGAAGTTTTAATTTACTTTTAGGCTGATAAACAGTGGTTTATTTTGTGAGGGGAAACAAGTTTGCTGACAAGAGGAGGGATGAAGAAAGAGGAGCTAGAGAGGAGGGGGAATAAGGAGAAGGCGAAGAAGTCGGTCTTCTGTTCTGGAATGTACCTGACATAGGACTTGAGGAGCAATGCTCCTGCCCAGAAATCACAGCTAATGGTTTGAATCCCGTTTCCCCCTAGCTTGTCAAGGTGTAACTAACAGAGGGAAAATTGCAAGCGTGTGGAGCCTATACTGTGTGTCAGGATGAGTGTATATTGTGTAATTATCATCACACAGAGATTCCCTCAGCCTATAAGGCTATTCGGGATTCAATGACCAAGGTAAAGGCAGATCCAGCGGGTGGTGTGGGTGTGCTGATATTTAATATTTACTCTCTTAAATTCTGAATTTGCAGTGGCTTTTTAAAAACATGTAGCTATTTATCCTGCCTAACTGAAGCTCTCTACCTTTTGGTCAGTACATCCCACGCTCCTCCCAAGCTACCCTTCACTAACCATCATTCTTGCCCTGCTTCTGAGGTTGTGCATCCTGCAATATACACATGAACCTAAAACATAAACTTCTAATTTTTTGCTTCAATGATTTAGACTTCTATATAGAAATGAGGTCATGAAATATTTGCCTGGCTTATTTAATGAAGCATAATGTCCCATACTTTCATCTCAGTTGTTGAAAATGTCTAGACTTTTTTTTTTAAAGTTGACTAACATTGCATCATCCAAAAATAGCACATTTTCTTAATCCATCCCATCTGCTGAGGGATTCTTGGGTTGACTCCATATCTTGGCTTTTGTGAATAACTCTGTAGTGAACAGGGATTAGGATGTAGATATCTTTTCAACATTCTGGTTCCAGTTTCCTTGAAAACGTCATAGCAAAGCAAGATTTCTGCTCATAAGGTAGTTTATTATCAGTTCCACAGGGAACACACATATGGTCTCCTACAATGGATAGATACCCTAACTTACATTTCTCTCAGCACTATACAGACTCCCTTCCTCTGGGTCTTCATCAATACTTACCGTCTTTTACATCATAGCTAGCCTTGTAGATGGAGGTAAACTTTCATTATAGCTTTGATCTGTATCTCCCTGAAGGACGTATTTTTTATACATCTTTTGATTTGTTTGTCCTTCTTGAAATAATGTCTCTGATTGTCTTTTGCTTTTTTAAAACCAGGTCATTTATTGTGTTACTGAGTTGTTCGAATTTCTAAAATATTTGGCTATGAACTCTTTGTCACATACATGGTGTATACATAGTTTTCTAGTCCGTAGATTGTCTCTTCTGATTCTTAAGCTTTATTATGCAGATTCTTAAACTATTTCACGCTCTTGGCATACTAACAAGTTTGGATCACAGAGAGGGTTTCTAGTAAGTAAGGAAAATCCACCGTGGCTGCATGTGAATGTGGATGTTTTTTGACAACGCAGGCTGGTTCACAGAAGACTTAGATACATCTGTGTTGACCTTGGTAACTGAATCCCTGCTGTTGAGTAATTCTGTGTTCCCCATGGAATGGCACTAGTTCAGGGTCTGTTCAATTAAAGACTGTTTCTTTAATCCCCTGAACAAGCACCTGCAGAATCCTGAAGGAGCAACCTCGAAAGCGGTGGGATGGATACGCAGCTGACCTCTCAGAACCCAGCTGAAACCTTCACCTCACCCCCTCTCTTACTCTTGCCTCTTTCTGCCTGAGGAAGAACAGTGTGCCCTGAAGTTTGACTTTTGTAGAGGACCCCCAAGCCGTCATGAGTAGGGAGAGGCTTGAGGATATTAAAGACACAAAACCAAAGCAATGATTTCTTCGCATTTAGAAACAGTGCCGAGTTTGCCAGCAGCTAGGCAGGGCAGCTCACAGGCAAGCCCAGGGCTCTCTAAGAACAATCTTTGTTTCTAAACAGAAAGGATTTTTGTCTTCTTGGGCAGGAAACCTAATGCAGGGCTTACGCTGGGATATATTTTCTACCATGTGGCCTGGACAATAAACACGGGTCTTTTGATCTGTGTGGCAATGGCGGTGGAGCTGGAGTTCTGAGAGCAGAAACAAATCTCCCAGAGGTGAGTCTGTGCCCCGGGGTCCTTTTGCACGTCTAAAGTTCACCAAGGAAAGCCAGAGAGATTTCAAATAAACATGTCTAAAGAGGTCATAAAAATCTCAACCAGCCTGATAGCTTAAATCCCTAACGTCAAAACACAGCAACGCATGGCCAGCGTCACATGAAACTTCCTTGGCCTCAGGTTTATAAATTAAACCTGCTTCAGACTCGCATTTTTGCAAGGATGCGTGTACAAATGTCCGTCCTCCTTGCCAGCGTCTTCCTCCCACTCAGAACAACGGCAAATTTATCTTCCTGTTAAAGCACGTGGAATCATTGTGTAACAAAACTTGGGGCAAAGAGGATACTAGCGATGAATCATTTCTAATTTTCATTAGGTCAGAACTGCAGGCCATTGTCATAATATCCATGGCCTTTCAACTCGCTGCTTTAACATCTTATCCTGGAAATCGCCACCATTCATTATTGTCCCTGCTGCCTTCATTTTCATATCAAAATGCCACGGGTAGCAGGGTCGGCTTGAGGGCCGTGGAAGCCAAGAGCGTTATTAGGAAACGTGAGTGGGCTGAAGAGGGGCTCCCCGTGGAGCCGACTTGGCAGACTCTGAGTACCCAACTCAACCTAATATTAAAAGTGAGTCATCAGTTTACCCACACAGCAGGGTCCTCCCTTTGTACCTTTATTCTGAGCAACTCTGCTCCTGGCCAAAGAGTCCAGTTTAGGATCTATAATTAATAACGGAGTGAAAGGAATCCCTCATTTATTTTGAGAACCGTTTTATTATTCATAAATTCCACAGTTACTGTTTGATAAATAATAAAACGCAAATAAATTCTGCCCTATAGAAAGGTAGTTTGTGTGTGCAGTGTGATTTATCTCTAGGAGAGGCCAAAGGCATTCAAGAAGAAAGCGAGCTTTGCCTTCTTCCTCCAATAAGAGAAATGCGCCCTCAGAAGTTTCATGGGCCCCTGCTCCTGTGCTAGATTGTCACAAAGATAAAATTCAGTTAACTATTGCGTGTCCATATAGGGTGCATTTGAATCATAATGACCTTTCAATGGTGCAGAATTCAGTAAACGCCAGAGTCGAAATCCTTGCTTCAAGCACTGATAGACAAACGCAATTTGTCTTTATTTTAGTTCACATACTAAATCAAAGGAATACAAGTACCATCTTAATCGCAAAACCATGACTGTGGTTTCCAGGACAGACTCAGAAACCCCTGGGTCCCCACTAGAGCATGCTTTTCAAGAAACAGTTCCCTGTTTAACACACAATGAGGACACAGCTAGGGGGTTGAGAGCGTTAGCTGCTCTCACTGAGGAACTGAGTCCTGTCTCAGAAACATTAAACAGCTCAGGAACACACATATCTCCAGTTCCAGGGAATCCAGGACCCTGGCCCCCAGTCACCTGTGTTTACAGGGCACACACATTCACACACACACTTGCACTCTCTATTTTTATTTACTGATTTTTAAACACTACCATTTTATTTTTATTTTTTAAACACTATTTTTTTAAAACAACTAACCATCATGTTTTCCAGTTTCCAGTTAACTTCCTGTTTTTCCTTTCCATGTCTCTCTCTTTCTCTCTTCTTTCTTTCTTTCTTTCTTTCTTTCTTTCTTTCTTTCTTTCTTTCTTTCTTTCTTTCTTTCTTTCTTCTTATTTTTCTGTTTATCGTACCCTGCTGTACTGTCTGTATTGTTCTACCCTTTTGAGTTAGATCCATACTCAGTTTTCACTTATTTTTCTAGAATGATTGAGAGTTAAGACTGTAAACTGTTGACGTTAGTGACACGTTTTCCAATGGCTTTTATTCCCCCACTCAGCATGGTCTTGATGCCTGTGGGGCACTACATGCTCCTGAACTTATTTCTTATTTTTCATAAGAACTGCAGGAGAGTGAATTTTTACGGTTTTTAAAGTCACCGATAGTATCCTGCTCTCTGCAGTTCTGCTTTTATTCATTTAATGTTTTAATCAGGCAAAATGGGTCTTAAAATATAATCTTCCTAGAACTTTTCAATTCAATCTTTTAGGCTTCTTCATGTAGGCTTCATATATTCCTTATTCAAACAACACCCAGTTATTTAGCTTTCTTATTTGATTATTCCTTTGAATTTCATCTTCTTTGCACTGACCGTTTGGTCAGGTTTGAATGTTGACATTTCAATACTTAATATACATTTTGATGTGTTGGTTATGGTCCCAAATATAATAAAAAGATCACCCATGAGTAGAAACAAAGTCAACACAAGAATATAGAGAATATGTAGAAAACATAGAATCTATGCATTTATGTGTACATATAGCATTTAATTTATGTCACAGTTATTAGATCACATATCAAATGTTATGGATACTTACAACTTACTTATCACAATGCTTATGCCTTCTTACAAAAGACAAAGGCCCTCAACTTAGACGTTCTCACACGGGTGTTCATCTCCTTTTCTCCATAAGCTCCTGTTAAAACTCGGGCTGCTTGAAAGCTAAATAGATTAAGCTCTTCTGATATGTGCACGGAAGAAGTCGGTGAGGACTGCTGGAGTGGTTCTCAGTGTTGTTTCCTGCACAACTGACCTTTCCACGTTCCAAACACAAGAGTTTTAACTCTTCCGAGTTGACATCAACTGGACACTCATTGGTTCATCCTAGTGTATTTACTCTGAAGTTTTAGAAGACTTATATTTCAAAATTCAGATTAAATTCTGCAATTCAGTTTTTAAAAATATTTTTACTTAAACATTTCATTCTGATATGGAAAACAGATTAAAGGTAGATATGACCTATTAAATATTAATAAACTAGTATGTTTAGAAAGAACGTGTATTGCAAATAGCTTCAAGTGGAACACTCAATGAACAACATCCAGAATTTTCTATGTCTCTAATTCTTTGTTTTGGGAAAGAAAAGGAAGTATGAAGTGGAGTTCCATAGCAATTTAGTTTTACTTTTTAAAAACATGGATCATTCCCTAGCATCAAAAGGTCACTATTTTTCTTGTTAAAAATTCTCTCATTTTACTCATACTGGAACTTACAGGTTAGAGTTCAGCTTCTGACTGGATTTCTGACCCCAGGAGGTAGATCCTTCAGAAAACAACCCAGGGATCTGTGGAGTGTCTGGAGAGCCTGTGCTAAAGGTCACGGAAGCTGAGTGCTCCAGCAGTGAGCCCTACTGTTAGCAGCCTTCAAAGGGTTCCGTTCCCATTTGGCCATTACCTTGCATGCAGAGAGTATCAAAAGCATTGCTGGAAAATGTTTGTGTTCTTGATTTTGACCTTCTTCACATGTTACAGGCATTCACGGACACTTAGCTTTGTCTTTTGGTTACTTTTCCTTTAATCAGGATGAAGTAAAAACTAGATGCTGACATACTGCAATTCTCTCTCTCTCTCTCTCTCTGTCTCTCTCTGTCTGTTTGTCTGTCTGTCTGTCTCTCTCTCTCTCTCCTCTCATCTATCCTTACCTTGGTAGGTCAGGGAAGAACAAGAATTTTATTTAATCCATTCTAATTTTCTCAGATTTTTCAAAGACTTTTAACTGAAAATGAACAACTATAGTACACTTATAATTAAATGAATTTATCTCAAGTAAATAATTTAATATACTTTAATAAACTATATATACTAAAAAAGCCAGCTTCTAGATGATAAGTGTTTTCAGGACCCCAAGTCTGTTTTGTGTACAGCTCTGTTTAGGACAGTATCCATGCAGCACGGGCGATTAGCTAGCTTTATATTTTAAACCTTTTGTGTGAATGGGGCCATACTGCTTGTATTCTCTGGACACCATTCCTGCTCTCACACAGCTTGGATGGCAGGTGCTAGCAGTGTCTTTGGTAATGTGTGAATATTGTCGTGGCTCCACACTCTGGTAGCATTTCATATGGCCAGTTTTTAAGACAGTCAGTGTCATTTTGTTAGTCTTGTAGGGATAACTCACTATAGCTTTAATTTTAATTTCTTTTTCAGAAAGAATTTTGAGCACCTTTTTCTGTGTTTCTTTGTTAATCTGCTAATAATTTATATCCATCCTTGTACTAGGATGTTCTCTTATAGTGCTCATTGCATAAGTTTCTCATACGGTTTGGTGTACTTACCCTTAAGTATTTAAAGTCTTAATGGAATGGTTTTATTTTCATTTTATACCAAGTTATACTATTTTATTTCCATTATATGGAGTTACAACTAATTTTAGTATCTTTTTTTTTGACCTTGAAAATTTTTTGCTGATTTAATTCTAGGAGTTCCATTTATTTTTTCCTGTTTTCCAAGTTTGACAAATTTGACAAAGATTATATGTTCAAGGTTAACAATGCGAATATCTATATATATACATTTGGAGTAGGGAGGGAGAGGAATGATTATAATCAAATTAACAAATTCACTCATATCTATATACCTATCTCCGTCCCCAAAGCTTACATGTTTGTACCTTTTGACTAGTCATCTCTTTACTTCCTATACCAACATTTGACAAAACATGTAAACCCTTTCAGAATGTAAACACCTAACCATTTCGTTCCATAAGGAAGGTACTCCCACACAGGGAAGGACATGTGTTATGAGCCTATAACTCACATCATACTCAATAATGAAAAGCTAAAAGCTGTTTCTCTGAGATCAAGAACAAAGCAAACATGCCTACCTGTGTCTCAAAAAGTCCTCATCAAAGCAATTAGATGAGAAAATAAAGTTAGAGACTTCCAGACCCTGTTGTAAAGACATCACACATTTGAACACAGGGCATAAAGAAATAAAGCTGTAACTGAGCCAGAAGAAACCAAACTCTAACTGTCCCCTCCAGAAGAGGGGACAAGAGGTAGTTGGTGAGTGTGAACACTACACATTGTATACATGTATGAAAATGGATAAATAGAAACATTAAGCTGACATACAAATAAGAAAATAAGTTAAACCATCTCTACAGATAACATGCTCTTGTGTGAAGAAAAATCCTTAAATCCGTTCCTAAAGCCTGTTAGAACTAACGTGTTTCAGTTAACCTGTAAGATTGGAAACAACACGCAAAAATAATCTGTTCTCAAGCACTGATGAAATATTCTGAGAAAAATAAAGGAAATTTCCACAGTGCTAGCTAAAATAGTTAGATTCTAATCAAATATGGAAATACTTTGGTTTCCTCATTTTAATATTTGTAACTTCTAGATTGAGAAAATCACTTCCCTTTTTGTAGGTATAGTTAAACTTTTGGCTCAAGCCTAGAACACAGGAAAGTTTTAGAACTGCTGGCCCATTCCATCCCGTAAGCTTGATGATTAATTAGTATGTTCAACTTTATTTATATACTTTTTGAAATTTAATTTCCTCATACTGAAATGAGCAGTGTGTGTAATTAGATATCTGAGAACGGCTCAGCGATCTGCTTGAAGTGTCTCATGCTGACTTGCGAGAGTGCATTTCTACTTTTTAGTAATTTTTGGAGTTAACTAATAGACAGCTGTGGTGGTTTAGATGAGACTGGCTCCCAGAGGCCCATACAGTTGAATGCTTGCTTTAGCTTTACAGTTAGGGTAATGGTGTGGGAAGGGTTAGGAGGTGTGGCCTTGGTGGAGGAGGTGTGGCCTTGCTGGAGGAGGTGTGGCCTTGCTGGAGGAGGTGTGACCTTGCTGGAGGAGGTGTGACCTTGCTGGAGGAGGTGTGGGAAGGGTTAGGAGGTGTGGCCTTGTTGGAGGAGGTGTGGGGTTAGGAGGTGTGGCCTTGTTGGAGGAGGTGTGGGGTTAGGAGGTGTGGCCTTGTTGGAGGAGGTGTGGGAAGGGTTAGGAGGTGTGGCCTTGTTGGAGGAGGTGTGGCCCTTTGGAAGAGATGTCTGGGTGGGTTTTGAGGTTTCAAAAACCTACACCAGGCCCAGTCTTGTTCTCTCTTTGTCTGTGTTTTCCCGACTGTTCAGAGGTCTGCGCTATTACCCCATTGCTCTCACACAGAGAGTAACCTCCTTCCTGGTCTTTTCTCCCAGGCACTAGCAGTTTTGCCCCTGCCTACCCCACATCCTCATACTTAAAATTACATCTTTCCTAGGATTTAAATTTTTTTATTTATAAAATTACATCTTCCCATGCATTTTATTAAGGCAAAATGGCAGGGTTTCTGTGTTTAGAGCAAAGAAACTTGACACTTGGCGAAAATTTCCATTCTGGCTGATCCTGCTGCTCCTTGGTAATCAGGATGAGAACATTAAGCACTGTTTCTCACAACTTAGCTGCAGCCGAACTTCAAAGCATTTCCAGAAAATATCTATGAAAATATATAGCTTAACTTAATTAAGTAATATATTTTAGGCAAGTATCATAGAATTTAGGAGACACAAATTAATCTCCAAATCAGGAATGAAACATTCCTTTCATATCTATTGATCAATTGAGAACAGAAAACACAATTGAATTTGAAAGAGGATTTAAATAATTTAAAAATAGTCTCTCTACTTTTCCTTGCTGCAGGCCAACATTCTAACATTTATTTAATTTTCCCCAAGGCCCAAGTATATACCTGTAAGTCAGCATACTTTCATATGTATGTCTAGGATACATCAATTTGATGAGTAATACATTTTTATAAATCAAAACCCTACCCCATCTGAGTTTTACTGTGCCATATTCAAAACACTGTAATGTAGCATGGGGGGGGGCTGCTTTGTTGGGGTTTCTGTCCTGCCCAGTTCCCACAGCTGGTAAGCCCCAAAGAAATCACACAGAGAGTCTGCATTAATTATAAACTGATTGTCCCATTAGCTCAGGCTTTGTATTAGCTCTTATAACTTATATTAACCCATTATCCTTACCTATGTTAGCCACATGGCTCAGTACCTATTTTAGCAGGGCAGGTCACATCCTGCTTCTTCGGTGGTCTGGGCAGGACTGCAGACAGAGCTTCCTTCTTCCCAGAATACTTCTGTTTTCATTGCCCCACCTCTACTTCCTGTCTGGTTTTCCCACCTATACTTCCTGTCTGGCTACCGACCAATCAGCATTTATTTAAGATATGATTGACAGAATACAGACAATTCTCCCGCACCACTGTAATGTTAGGCTTGACTGGACAGAAGTTAGGATAGAATCTCAAAACTGGTGACTGAATAAAACGACTGTTATTTTCCTGCACATTCAATAGCAAATATCAGAAAATTCAAATACCAAATACAGTGATTTCAACATCAAATATCAAATTAGAACCTACAGCACATGCTTTGAGAAGCTGGCTATTCAAACTTAGCTGTACATGAAAGACTTGTGCCCTCACCAATGTGTAAATTAAGGAGAAGAGCCCTGGAGAAACTGAGTGTCTTGATCTGAACCTGGTGTTACCACTTGAAGCTAGAGGAGTGGCCTTGGGCTTGGTTTGCTCTTGTAAGTCCGAGCTAGGAACATGTGCCCCAGCAGATTAGGTATCACGCTTCTCCAAAGCATCTGCACAACAAGGACGGGTTAAGCAGTTGAACACAGTGCTGCTCTGTGAATTACTTCGGAGGTTCTTAACCAGCCCCAGGACCTTTCTGTTCTAAATCAGATTAGGTTCTTAGGGGCTGTGAAGCTAAATGCACCTCAACTCTTCTGTTTTCAGAAATGTAAAATCAAAGGCAAATGAGTTGTCTTTTTCTCAGTGAATCAGAACATTTTCATAGTCTTATTGTGGCTACTGTTAGGGACTAACCAGAGTGAAAAGTTTCCGTAACAATGGGCATCACAGTGTGAGAGTAAGTCATGACACAGTTAGATGTCTGGTTAGAGATTGCCGTGGTTGGCTGCTTCTGGTTAAGTCCTGCCCCTGCCAGTCACAAGGCATGGTGGGGAACTGTTGCTGTATCCTGCCTGAGGCAGGTGGAAGAGCTGACCCTTAGGGAGTGAGAGCTGGAGAGACGACACCCCTGCCCTTCACCTAAGCAACACAATATAGCTGTCCCTGCAGATGTAGATGTGAGAGAACCGGCCCCGCCCCTTGCTCATCTCTGCAAGGGGTGAACTAAGCAGGGCAATGCTGGAGAGCGCACCCTGGTGGTGAAGACAGGGGAGAGCTGGCAGACTAATCAACCCTGCAACAATCCAGGCCCAGAACCAGGGCTATGTGTTTGCCTACCCCAACATCCACCCCATCTGTGATCTGCTGGACCACTGCAGGGTGGGTGACTGGGGGTGTGTGGGTAGGTGGATGTCGGTCCTGTAGATCCAGGGCTCCAGGATCTTCACAACACAGGGCATCAACAGGATAGCCAGGAAAAGGTCCAGTGAGAGTCCGTGGTGTAGCAGAGATCAGCGGCCTTGAACCAGACCAGTGATTCTCTGTGATGATGCTGCATGTAAAAATGTATAAATAAAGGGTTTACTGCATGACTCACTGCGTCACACTGCAGCTTCCATGACAAGATTTTTTCTTTTCTCTCTTTTCTTTTTCTTTTTTTCTCTTAAATTTTATTTTGTTTTATTCTGAGGTTTGGGGGAGATGGGTGGGATCAGGAGGCATGATATAAAAGACACAAGGAATAAATAAAGAGAAAGTTAAAAAAACAAAAAGAGAAAAAACAAAACAAAGAAACAAAAAAACGAGAAAGAAATTGCCATGGGGGATCCACACAGAAGCCACTTTCTCTGAGAGCCTTTCTCAAAGCCTTGTCTGGGATTGGCCCATCAGTGCCTTTCCAGCCACTTGTTCTAAACAACCTTCTGTTGTAGGAGGCTGCATATTTGTTTCCCAGCCGCCCAGACTCCAGAAATAATCACACAAAAACTATATTATTTGCAATACTGTTTGGCCAATAACTTAAGCATATTTCTGGTTAACTCTTACATCTTAATTTAGCCCATCTCCATTAATCTGTGCATCACCACAATGTCATGGCCTCCCAGCAAAGTTTCAGCACATCTGTCTCCGGCGGTGGCTCCATGGCTTCTCCCTGACTCCTCCTTCTTGCTCACAGCATTCAGTTTAGTTTTCCCCACCTACCTAAGTTCTGCCCTGCTATAGGTTCAAAGCAGTTTCTTTATTCATTAATAGTAATCACAGCATACAGAGGGGAATCCTGCATCACCTCCCCTTTTCTGTTTAAATAAAAAAGAAGGTTTTAGCTTTAACATAGTAAAATTACATATAACAAAACAGTTATCAAGGAAGAATTAGAGTTACAATATTTATATCTACTTTATCTTTCATGATAACTAAGAAAAACTGTAACTATAACTACATATTCTTCAACTCCATCAAAGACTCCAGAAGTATTACAGAAAGTGCATTGTAAGCAACTTCCTAAACTCTAGAATTGACAGAGACATCACACTGCCTGGACAGTTACCCAAAGTTCTTCTGTACCGTCGGGGCATCCATCTTCATCCTATAGGCCCATAGTATGCAGCAGACTTTTCCATGAAGCAGGAAATTTCAAAGACAGTTCCACCTATATTGGCAGTTTGTCAGTCACTTTCTTCTGTGTCCTGCAGAATGTCTGGCAGACTCTTTCATGAAGTAGGAAAACTGAAGGATCATCTCACCTTTAAGCAAGTTCATCAGTCATTTCTCTGCAGGTCCTGCATGTCCAGTTCACACAACATAACATCAATCGGTCCAGGCAAGAGCAGTTTCTTGCCCAAATGGCTAGCAAACTCTGTAAGGAGCCTCTTTGGTGCCCATCTTCCTCTTGAAGTAGATTGGTGCTGCCAGGAGCAGATGTGTCTCATTGTCATGATAAATCCTAAATTCTTAAAACATTTTATGTGCCATATTCTGAAGGTCTCTGAAAGATGTGAAGAATACCTAACTAAATGAAATATATCTCTATATATCTAGGAAACCTAACTAACATGACTACAAACTTGATTATTATAGATGACAATCTATTAACCTGTATTTCTTAATTTTACATTACATTTTTAAATGAGCTGCACAAACACAATACCTTAATCAAGAGCAGAAATACACATATAATAAAATTGACCTTAAATTTGTTTCAGTAAACCAAGATCCATTCCAATACAAATCTCTGTAGCAACCCCTCCACAACTGCTGTCTATCACTCTGGAAAGGATATAGTTCTGCAGTTTTAATCATTTTAAACATTAAAATTGAAACCCCATTCAGCAAGGCAGTGCTGTATATCAGACCCTGAAATGAGAACTCAATTGTTATTACATAAACAATTTAGAAGATATTAGGCAGTGACTTCAGGGAGGAGGGCGATGCTCTTTTATAAGGTGGGAAGTCTCCTCTTACTCTAATAACTTCATAGTTGTTATCTGGCACCAATTCGACAAGCCACTTCTGTATCAATTGCATTTCAATTTATTCCCTAATAGGAACTATGGATGTAGATAACTCCATAAACGCAGCAGCCAATAAAACAGAATGAGCAATGCTTGCCTAGCCTCATGCACATAAACAACTGAGGAAGGGAAACTCAGAGATGATTTTGGTGTAAAATAATCCAAATTTGCCGTCCATAACTAGGGAACTTTTTTATGTTTTTTTTTCCAAGAAGAAAAAAGTAAAAAAAATTTCATCCCTTAAAAAAATAATAAAAAACAAGTTTTTCTCAGATGTTGTAATAATTTTCCTCTTTTTGTGTTTGCCAGTGGAGAACGATACCATAAGGTACTGATGTATAGTACACACTGCCCTGCACATGGGCTCAGCACCTCATCCATGAGACTGGACCCCAGAGGGCAAAGGGAACAGGACTATTTCTTTGTTTCTTAGAAGTCAATCTGAGTGTAGCTAACCTCTGAAATGGTTGCCATGTCATTTTAACCCCAAAGCTAAGCCTGAAGAAGCGCTTCATGTCCGAGTAGCCCTCACAAAAGTTTACAGTCCATTTGGGTTTCAGAATCCAAGATACCCATGAAGTGTTGGACATCATGCCCAAGAAGTAGAATATTACCATCATAAAGAACTTACATAGAAATTTTGACCTTTGCACAGGGCAATGAAAGGAGGAAGCATCTTATCTCAAGACCCCAGGCTCCAGGAGCGTCCTTGTAATCCCAGCAAGGAGGAGGTGGAGATAGGAGAATTTGCAAGGCTCACCGGGTATCCAGGCTGTTCTCTGACCCACACATGCATGACTACTTATTATTACCTTAAGGCCCTATGCTTCAGGGATTCCCCCAGTCACTTGGTGTGCAAAAGTGTGTGTGTGCAAAATAAAAGGTGATCAGATGCTAGATTGCTGGTGTCAGGGGTGTGTGTGTGTCCGGTTCTGGGTGTCTCCAGCAGGAGAGCTGAGAACCTTGGATTAGTGAATGGTTTTTAACTCTCAGAACAATTAAAACTGTGAACTGTGCACAGTGACTCCTGAAAAGTCATTCAACAGAGTTTCCACTACTATGGCTCTTACTGCTATCTGATGCTTGTGCTATGATATATTATTCAGTGGCAAGTCTTTGCCTTCTTTAAATACCTTTAAAAATGAACTTTTATCCCTGTTTTGATGATCATGTCCCTGTAACCAAATGCCTGCTACAAACAAGTTAAGGAAAGAGATTTGTTATGTCTGGTGGTTTAGAAGTTTGGTCCCTTGTTATTCTATTGGGTTTTTTGTTTGTTTATTGAGACAGAACTTAAAGTTGGGTGGGTAGAGAGGAGGAGAGGATCTGGATGGACTTGGAAGGAGGAGAAGAAAATGATTAAAGTATATTTAAATTTAAAAAATTTTTAAGTAATAAAATATAATAAAAAGAGACATTGTGTGCTCAACCAGCAGAAGCCTCCAGTACAACTTTTGTTAATCATTCTCAATAGCACATTTCTCCATGATTAGCTTACTCTTTATAGCATGCCCACCTTGGTTTAGTCCTCTCTAGCCCTATCCTTAGAAGATCACCTGGCAGAAGTAGCAAAGTCTCACTCATCACCCAGTTGTGAAGGTCCCACTTCACAGGGGAATTTTTTTTAACCTATCAGACTATCATGTTTGATTCATTTTGAAATAATTTAGACTTTTTTTGTAAATGCTTTGGTTTTCTTTTAAGATGAGTAGACGGGGTGGCAAATTTTAATTGTCATTTTGACACAATCTAAAATCACCTGAACAGAGTCTCAGCCAGAGAAGGCGAGATTAGGTTGACCTGTGGGCACAGGGGTGGTTGAATGATTCTGTGAGAAGGGAGACCCACCCACTGGGTGGCGCTGTTCTCTGCTCTGGGTTGTTCTCTGCAGGCGTTGGGATAGCGTTGCTGCATTAATTTCTTGCTCTTTCCTCTGCACTGTGGACTTAATGTGATCAGTTGTCTCAAGCTGCTGCTGCTGTGGATTGCCTTGGCAGATCATAACCTGCAGCTGGGAGCCAAATAAACCCTTTCCCACGTAAACTGCTTTTATTAGGGTTATTTCATCATAGCAACAGCGAAAAAGAAAAGCAAAAACAAAACCTGTGAGATTGGATGTACATAAAAAGCATAAATTCATGAGCGTGGAATATGAGAAAATGAAGTATACTCCAGTGTAAAATAGGAGTACATGTCAGTGATAGATAAAATGGTGACGTGTGTGTGTGTGTGTGTGTGTGTGTGTGTGTGTGTGTGTGTGATAGGACAACGTCTGCGAATCTGCCCACTGGAACGTTCAAGGGGTAGAGCTGTGGTCGTCAGGCTGGTCCAGGATTTTTCAACTTTGCCTTTTTGGATGAACTCACAAAACTTTCTCCACCTTCAACAGTAAAGCTCTGCTTTACATGGATCTGGGTTTTCCCTTATAAAGTACGGTTTCACCCCAAGTCATTGGATGCAACTCCGGTTTACTGCTTTGAGCAATGATTCCTGCTACCACTGGCTAGCCCCAATTATGTCTTCCTCCACATTTGCCTAAAAAAATTTAAAAAAACTCCTATCCAAACAATAGACATTCAACAACACTGCATAAATCTTATTACTAATATTCAAAACATTCTTCCAAGGTTGTATAAACATGAACCTTCATTGGAGAAAAAGGTTTCTGTTTTGGTTGTCATGTTCATTACCAAACACGACAGCTAGAGGGCGCGCTCCTGCATTTCATGCAATTCTTTTTTTAAATCTGTGCTTTACAAAAACCCTCATAAAAGCTAAGATCAGTGTTTTTGTCTTCCTACTTGCCTACAAAATTAAGCGATACTATGAATGTATCAGGGATATGCAGTTCTTGACTTAAAGGGCTGGATCTGAGTTTCCTTTTTTTCCTTTGTCTAAGTGGAACAGATAAAGACCAAACCAAGCTAAATTTAACATTTCCAAAGGAAAAGGGCCAAGTGCGGATTCAGTCAGTACCTCTTCCTGACTCTAAAACCTGCAGGGCAGGTTTAACTCCTTGCTCTTGGGAACACACAGGCTTGCGTAGTAAAAATGGAAACTGGAAGGCAATCAGATCACGGAGAGGAACACAGGTTCTCATGTGACCAGAGGACCCACGAAATGTCGCAGGGCTCTGCCAGGCGTAGGATGCCTCTGGCCACAGCGCAGGACCTCGGTGGCTCTACCTGCAATGTGCTCTCTCTCCTGAAAGCTGTGTGGGAACGGGGAGGCGCCTGTGAGGGAAACCCACATGAAACGGGATGCAGAAAGGAAAAAAAAAAAAGTGTAGCTCTTCACCAATTGGTTTGCTTACTTTTGCCTTTTCTTTTCAGACCACCGGGTGTCTGGAATTAATATACTTAGGGCCAAATCCACTTCAACCCAGCCACAGTTCTGGCAAACTGAGCTTTCTACTGTGTGGTTTGGTGTGCCTTTGGCCCTCTCTGTCTGCTGGTCAGGTAGTTACTTCTCTCTCACCATGAAATCTGCGGGCAAGATTCCCAAAGCAACTCCCAACTCTTTCCATAGCCCAGAATCGAAGCATTAATATTTATTTAAAGCTTGAATCCTTGGGCACTGGAAAAATGTGTGGAGATTACAAGTCCCCTTCACCAGCGCGTGCTGCAGAGAACGACAGGTTGGGACACTGGCCAGAGGAGGGCTTCAGCTTAATCCCAAAGAGCCACTGCTGTCATAGATCCCATGCCTGGTATGAACTCTGAACTGTGAGCAGAGGGTCCTGACCACACACTGAGCCGTGTGAACCTGAGGCCGCCTAGGAGGGTGTGGCCTTGCTCTTTGCAGACTTCGGCTCCGGGTTAGACAAACGAGGAGCAGCTTTCTCAGAATGTTCAGTTACTTTAAAACTTACCTCTGCCTGATGTTAAATTGCCAATACTTTTTACTATTATTAATTTTTATGTTGTGAACACCAGCCAGGACACTAGCATTTTATTTATAGCAGAAGGGTGCATTTTGTTTATGGTAAAAAGAAAGTAGATTTTTTAAAAAAAAAAATCAACAAAGAAAAAAACAAAGCAAGAGTTTCCACCCTCATTTAAGAGCCTCGTGGAAATGCCGCTAGTAACCCAAAGGAAGCAAGCCTACTGGCTTCCGCCACGTGACTTTTGGATGACTGGAACCCACGAATGCAGGCGTTCCAGTGGACGGGGGTAAAGCCAACATGCAAGTTAGACACACAGCCACACAGTTGTATAGACGCACTTTACACCGAAGATTTGAAGCCTGCCCTTAAAAACGCTTAAACCAGCAGGTTCTCAACCTGTGGGTCAAGAGCCCTTCGAAGGCCAAAGGACCCTTTCACAGGAGTCACGTAAGGACCCGAGTCACATAATGTCATTGGAAAACACAGACATGAACATTTAAGATTCATAACAGTAGCAAAATTCCAGGTGTGAAGTAGCAATGAAAATAACTTTATGTGTGTGTGGTGGTGGGGTCACCACAACCTGAAGGACTGTATTAAAGGATCACAGTTTAGGACGTTTAAGAACTACTGACTTAAATGAAACTTTAAAAAAAAAAATGTAACCACAATAGTGAATATAGGGCCCAGCAACAATGCCAAAAAATGGTCTTGAAGATTTTTTGATATCAACAAAAGGGATACACCTGGGTAGGTGTCGCTTAGGGACTTCTGTCGTTCTTAATTGCTCTTGGAAAACACTCCAGACTTCACACAGCGGCTTTTTCCCCAAATCTCTTACAGGTGAACAGTCATCCCAGCGAAGACCTTCTGCTTCCTGCAGTTGTCCTTGTTAAAGCAAAATAGTAACTCCTGGTTGAAAAAAAAATAGACCCTCAGCCTGGGTAGTGATCTAACACTCTGTTTGGGCTGTTCATCTGGCCAAGGAGTATTTAGGAAGAGGTCTTAATAAAGTTAGGCAAGACAGCTGAGGGGAATAATTAGCTCCTTAATGAGATACTGTGGTCCCTTCCCCTTCCAGCAAGAAATCCTGCTCCAGGTGCAGTTGCTTGAAGGGTCACAGGGCTATGTGATTTCTCCTTTTCACCTCTATTGTAAGCATGGCTTCCTGACAACTTTGAACTTTTCCCTCTGAAATTTTGGTCTTCATTGCTTCTCTGTCGCCTCCATCCCTGCTATGCGGCTGTGTGTCCACCACATGTCCGCCTCCCATGCTCGCTTACAGTGAAGCGTGGGTATTTCCTTCTCTCTTGCATTCTTTTCTGAAGAACACAAGTTGTTTGCGTTGGGTTTTGGTTTTTCTTTAAATTCTAATACAATTGTCTTTAAGCTTCTGTTTGAGTCCTTTCTTAAATTCTTTTATTAATGAAACTAAGAACCCCAGAGGAAGACTGGAGCCTGACTAGGAGCTCACGTTGTGAACATGGCATCTTTCCCGAAAGAAACTGGAAACTGCAGGGTGATTAAATGTGCTGAGGAGTTCACCTTAAATAGACCAGGCTTGATTGCCAAGGCAAGAACGGTAATCTAATTACAGTATTTCTCCTTCCCCCTTCCTCCTTCCCCTATACCTCTCCCCACTTCTCCATTAAACTCGCGGCCTCTTTTTTTCCCACTAATTGTTATTGCATATATATGTATATACATATGTATTTGTAAATACAACCTGCTCAGTCTGTATGATGCTATTTGTATGTATGTATTTAGGGCTGACCATACATACCGGTTGGTGTGGTCTTTCCTGAGGAAGACCACCTCTTCCACCCCCAGCTTCACTCAGTTGCCTAGGGTTCTTTTTGTAGGGTTGAGGCCTCCTTCATGGGGATTTCCTCCATTGACTTTGGCATTGTCCATTGGTGTCATCAGCTCACATTTAGGGGCCGAGTTGGTGAGGCGTTAGAAGGTATAGCTTATGATGCTACTGGTAGACACAATCTTATAGATTGGGCTATTATAATCAGTATTTATAATATACATACTTACAAAAAAAGTCAATGGGATATAGAAGAGTCAAAAGATACCCAGCTAATAGTGCATTTGGAAACTGAGGCTTCCATGAGCCTCTGAATACATAAAAAAACTGAAAACTTGGTTCCTTCACTAACCCAGTGTGGTTCCTAAAACCACACTAATTCAAATTTAATTCTACCAACAGTTTTCTGAATATGTATAGTAGTAGCTTCTCTGTGCTTGGGCCCACTCACTCTAGGCTTTTGTGAATATCATCATTTTCTCTTTCATGAGCGGGGACCAAATCCGAGGCACCGAATACTCCACCACTGAGGCAAATGCCCAACCATCACTCTTGTCTGTGGGTTGCCCACTACCATGATAACTTAGTAGCTAAGATATAAACTTGAGACATTTCTCAATTTATTAAAAAGAAAAGATACCTCATGTGTATAATGGTTTAAATAATACAGTATGCAAATCAATGACTTGTGAGGGAAAACTTAAAACTTTTCTTCTCCTCCCTACCACCTCTCTCTCTTTCTCTCTCTCTCTCTCTCACACACACACACTCACGAGAGAGAGAATACATGAGTGAGAGACAGAGAGAGGGAGATCTGAGACATGCACCATCAAGTGTTCCTGTTCTTCTAGCTTCATCTCTCTGGTGCCTGCTCCTTGACTATTCTTATCCATAAATACAGCATCAGACAATAAGTGTTTCTTCCTGCTCTTTTGCAATCTGTTGGAGGATCTCTAAATACCCACTCAAAGGTGTTGCTCAAAACCCGGTCTCTATCTGGAAACACTTTAGTTTCTTCTGAAGTCTTTAGGGAAGAATTTGAAATCAGCATTCATCATTGGACATGGGCCAGAGAGTTTGGGGATCTGTGAGATTCTGATATTCTTAATCCTCAGTCGACAAAGTTTTATAAAATAGGAAAGATCTTAAGCTGATGGCCTCTAGTTTAGAGACAAGAAACGCGTGGGCCCCGAGGTTTAAGGATACAGTGGTGTCTGGTCCACTGAGATCTGAACCTGGTGTAGGAGGGTCTTCTGTTTGTGTATTGCCCTCATTGGTTAAATAAAGAAAACTGCTTTGGCCTTTTGGTAGGACAGCCCTTAGGTGGGCGGAGTAGATAGAAGGGAATGCTGTGAGAGAGAAGGCAGTGTGGCCATGCTTCTCCAGCACAAGATGGACACTGGTTAGATTCATGCCGGTAAGCCACAACTCGTGGTGACACACAGATGATTAGAAATGGGTTAAACAAATATGTGAGAGTTAGCCAATAAGAGGCTAGAGCTAATGGGCCAGGCAGTGTTTCAATGAATACAGTTTCCGTGTAATTATTTCGAGTAAGCACTGGGAGCCGGGCGGGATAGAACAAGGGGCCCTGCGCCGGGAACACAGCCCGAGCCCCTCATTACAACATGAACCTGGTTCCCTGACTTTTCAAGGTTCTGAACTTCTATCCCCCATCTCTAAAGGTGGACAGAAATGCCTGTTCTTTGTGACATGGCAGAGCGGCAGAAAAACAGAAATGCGAGGCCCTCCTGCCCTACTTCCCCACTGATCTTTCGTTACTCACCCCGCCATTTTCCTACCCATCTGAGTAGCAGCTATAGAAAACACAAATATATTCACAGTAACAGGCTCCAGGAATGACCTTCTCTGCTACAGTTGTGGAACTACCCTTCAAGTACCTGAGCAGGGGACAAAGAAGAAAGAGACAAAACAAATTTGAACATGGAGTCCTGGGCAGGTTACAGAGTATTTCTAGAGGACATTCTACTTACATTTTTTCCAAACTGAGAAATACGTTATTCTTCTACAGATACAATGTTTCTCCTCGTGCTTAACACTCCCTAAGATTAAAATAAAAATCTTCCTCCTACGCTTTAAGAAGTCTTGTTTGACCAGGCAACTAACTAGCATAGAAGGGAACTTGAATTATTTCCCTATTTGGATGGTCAGCCTCCAGTAGCACAGGGCTCAAAGAGAATCCAGGGACTCAGGGCATACATACTGTGAATTTTTTATCTAAGGGGGTTAAAGGGTAAAAACCTCACACACTCTCTTGATGGTTTCCTTCAGGCCTTTTCTTTATTCTTTCTTTGTATCCTCAATTCTCTATTCTTATCTCTATCCAGAAATGTTCCTCCTGTCTCTCTTGTGTTTTCCTTCTAACTCTCTTGATGTTTTCCTTCTAATTATATCTTTATTCTTTTGTCTTTATTCTTCCTTGTTCTCCCATTCTTGATGATTTCCTCCCTACTCATTTTAGCTCTATCTTTATGTTTTTCCCTTGCAGCTTGTATATCCCAGCAAAATCTTTCAGGCAATATAGAAATTACAACAGTTACATTCTGTTTCTCAAGTGAGTGATTACAATGAATGCAAGGAAAAAAGCAGCATGGTTTCCATAGCCCTCCCATGATTAAATGTTTTACATATTACAGGTGAAAAACAAATTATCCCAAGAACCCACATACATTCATAGCCAAGCACCTTGTTATAGATTAACAGTGTGTAAGCAAGCAAGATATCCTTTTCCTGGCAGGGTATGTTTTGCTGTTACAAAGAAAGGGCCAATCACTTTATTACTTATCTTGAAAGATCATCTTATAAAGACTCTTAAAGGAATCTCAAACCTAAACTTTATACATGGAAGAAATCAGTCAGCTCTACTTTAAGTCTTTAGGGTACACACCCATGCATCAATAGTTTTTTATATCAGCAGACCGAGGGCAAAAACGGTATAAGAAATTGATCATCACTTTTGATCACCAGCCAACCCTAGCAAGGAAAGTGTGCCAGCTAGTAACAGTTGGGCTGCTTTGTGTTCGCTCCATGGCTCTAACGAGCTCCTCACTCAACTCTGTGCCTTTCTGAAACTTTAGACTGCCTTCTTGGGCTTTTCAACTCAAAGCTATTAGACAAAAACATCTTAGTCTAACTTTAAGTTATTTTCAAAGCTTTGTTTCAGCTAAGATGCCCTCCCAAACCTGTGAACACATCTCCCAACATTAAGATTAAAATAATTTAAATAGTTGGGCTAATGGGACTCAATTGTTTTACTTAATCACTAACCTAAGCCACAGTCTATGAGGCTCCTCAATAGAAACTCATGTGTTCTAGCTGGGTGACATTTCCTTGTTTTATTTTTTTTTTTATCCTCAAACCTCTATTTAAGCTAACATTATTATTATCAATTAGATAGTATAGTTTCGGAAGAAATTGTCTTTGTAATAATCCACAGGTAAAAATGCTCAGTAGATATCTCCATGAGATAAATATACTACATTACAGGCAGTGGGGATCTCCCCACATGCATTCAAACCGTGCCAGATACCAGAGAAAGATGGCAGCCGCAAACACACAAAGACACGGCAGAAGCAGAAGACATTCTGGAGTCTATGGTCTCAGGGCCCGGCCTAGCTGCTATTCACCCATCAGGGATGTTCCTCCTGCTGGACTGACACCTGATCTTCAATTGCCACCTGCTGCTCCTCTGCCACCAGCAGAGCTATTTAGTGGAACTAAATTAATATGTCACGGAAGGAGTTACAGATACACATTAAAATTTCTGTCAGTGATGGGGAGCTATCCTGTATGTTGAAATAGCCCAGGATAAAGGGCTCGTTTCTCAGTCACTAAATCACACAAAAACTTGCTATTTTCAACTACTTTTCAAACTAAATAGCCCAGGCAACTCTAAATAAAGGTTTGGTTTGACCCACTCCATGAAACAGTCAGGTTCACCTCTGAAGTTGTGAATATCAATCTCGCTTGGTTCGGTAACCTGCTGTGGAAGGTGCATCTGTGTGACGGGCAGGTGGGTAGAGTAAAGGGGGCTGCAGCAAAATACTCCAAGTATGGAACCTTGCCTGCCCAGGCGTCTCTGCAGAAGCTTTATGGAAACCAAGACCGCGCTCTGCTCACAAGGTCCTTTGCCTCCACTCTAACACCATCTGTCTTTCTTCCTTGTATCACTTTGCTTTCCTAAGCACAAGCGCGTTCCCTCATCCTCTCGGACAAGCCGCTGTGGGAATAGCAGCATCGGAAAGCAGGCTGCCTTGTATTTCCCAGAGAGGTGGATGCTGTGCCAAGCAAAGGGCCAAGCGGATGTGTTTCCAGGTCCCTCCCTGCCTGCTGTGGAGCTTCACTGCAAAACAGTGATTCTCTGTCTTCTTCGGGAAAAGTTAAAACGTTTTAGAGTAGTTCATAGTTTTTGCTAATTCCATTTCAAATCCACACTTTTTCTTTATTTCACTATTATCACTTTACATTTCTTTTAGAGATTTATTTTTCTGTTTTCCTTGCTATGTTTTTTCCCCCATCTTCTTGGAGAAGATACTTTAGGAGACACATTTCTCCAGATAGTTTTCATTAAAATAAGTTTAAGATATGATTTTTCTCTAAGCTTAGTTTTATCTGCACCCCACAAATTATAATATACTATACTTTCACTATTTAATTCATGTTTTATTCTACTTTCCAAAATGCTGAAATGTATTGCTAAGGCACGGCAAAGTGTTTGGGCATTCTTTGATTTGGGTGCTGGCTACACATGTGTTTGTTTTTAGGAAGCTCTTGTTTCATTAAACTCGACAGATTCATTTATATAGTTGATGATACAGGATATTCCAGTGCATTCCAGCTTAAATTAGAAAGTATATTCTTAAATTTCCAAATATTTTGGTAATTATGAAGCTATCTATTGACTATCTTAGCCTGATTTCATTTAAATTATTTCAGTACTTTGTTAACAATTGCTGGAAGTTTAATAAATGATATCACTTGCTAAATTTAAAACACAGTTTAAAAATGCTTTTGGAGTCAGTGTTTTCTATTTGCCATCCTGGCAAAGACTGTTAGTTGTGCTGTTTGAGACATATTCAGATCGTTTTCCATTTCATGTATTACTCTAGTCATCTCTCTTTT
>PVIU01017627.1:0-41365 GCA_004026605.1 Ondatra zibethicus
GGAAATAGAAAACGCTATCCTGAGTGAGGTAACCCAAACCCAGAAAGATGATTATGGTATGTACTCACTCATTAGTGGACCCTAGCTATAAAATAAAGGTCACCAAGCACTTAGCTCGCAAGCCCAGAGAAGCTGAATACCTAGGTGAACCCAAGGAAAGCTTCCTGAGCTCTTTACTCTCTACAAATAAATGCTGTGTTGAATTCCATAGAAATTTATGCATGGCAATTGTGTGAATACCCAAACATAAATTTATATTTTTGATGCCAGACAACAGTATTATTGGGAAGATTCGAATCAGAATGATTATTTTATGCAGCCTACTTTTATACATTTGAAAATAAAAGTTATAGTATAAATTGAAAAGTGATATATGAGATGTGAATACAGATAGAAATATGGCTAATTTTTCAAACACATGACATGAGTAAGGTATTTAAGATGATTGCAATTCTTTCTCCTTTTGATTATTTCTACATTTAATTTTGTGGTTTGAAAGAAATTATGCAGTTAGGGACAGAAGGAAATGACTGAAGATTTGGTTATGTGCAAGGGACTGGAAAAAGCTTTACGCAAAACTTATTTCTCAGTATATCAGTGAAAGTGATGGTTACAAATGATGAAACTGAGGTCTTGTGAGGGGCACATTTCTCGGAGGACATGTGCAAAACATGTTTTGCACTATCCTGAGAGATAAGAAGAAAGAGAGAGGAGGCAGGGAAATCCCAGTGATAACCAAAAGGCCAATTGTTCTCAAAAATGCCAGTATAAAGAGATGAGGACGTGTGTGAGTAGATGCGACTGGAGCTGTGAGCTTTCACTTCTGCTTGACTTCCAGCACCAAATGAAGCAGATAGTGTTCTATTCCTGTTGATTCAGCGATGCCTTCTGGAGTTTAGAGCCAACTTGTGTTGAGCTGTCCTAAAATATTGGGCTACGATTTATAACACAGAATACAGAAGTCCTAGAATATTGGGTTGGGGTGGGATTTATATCCTAAAAATAAAGAAGTCAGAGTCACATTTCAAATTGTATGTGCCCTGATCAGAATGGAGGCTACAGTGAGACACCCAGGATAGGTGACAATGTGGGATGGAGCACTTAAAAAAAAGAGAGAGAAGAAACAAACTATCTTCTTTTATTGTATTCTCTCCCTTCCTCCCATTCCCTCCACTTACCCCCCACCCCCTATCCACTCTTCAGGGAGGGTAAGACACATTGCTTTGGGGAAGATCCAAGGCCATTCCTACTATATCTAGGTTGAGCAAGGTATCCATCCAAAGAGAATAGGTTCTCAAAAAGCCAGTACAAATACTAGGGATAAATCCTGCTGCTACTGCCTGTGGGCCCTCAGTCCTCCCCAGCCATGCAATTTTTCACCCACATTCAGAGGGACTAGTTTGGTTCTATGCTTGTTTTTGCCTAGTCTGGCTGGAGTTGGTGAGCTTGCATTAGCTCAGGTAAACTGTTTCAGTGGGAATACCCATCATGGTCTTAACCTCTTTGCTCATATTCTCATTCCTCCCACTCTTCAACTGGACTTTGGGAACTCAGTCCAGTGCTCTGATGCGGGTCTCTGCCTCTGCTTCCATCAGCTGCTGGATGAAGGTTTTATGGTGATATTTAAGACATTCATCAGTCTGACTGCAGGGCAAGGTCAGTTCTGGCCCCTCTCCTCTATTGCTTAAGGTCTTAGCTGAGGTCATCCTTGTGGAGTCCTAAGAATTTCTCTAGAGCCAGGTTTCTTATTAACCCCATAATTGTTCCCTCAATCAAGATATCTTTCCTTGCTCTCATCTCTGTCCTTCCTCCATCTCGACTATACCATTCCTTCAAGTTCTCCTTGCCCCTTCTCTTCTCCCCTCTTCTTCCCCTTCCACCCTCTTTTCTCCCCCCACCCTTATATTCCCAATTTTGCCAGGTGATCTTGTCTATTTTGACTTTCCAGGTGGATCTATATATGTTTTTCTTAGGGTTCACCTTATTACTTAGCTTCTCTAGGATCATGAACTATAGGCTCAATATCCTTTGTTTACAGCTACTATCCACTTATGAGTGAGTACATATCATATTCATCTTTTTGGATGTGGGTTACCTCACTCAGGATGGTGTTATATAGTTCAAATGGAACATGTTTTTATGCCTTTTTTTTTTGAAAGAACTTCACCTTGCCAAGCACCTGTGTAGTGATTGGGCCTTGACCTCCTAACTATCCTGCTAACTTACTGACTGTTGAGACTGTGTTAGAAGTTCAGTTATTTTTTTTCAATTCTAAAGAAAACTAAAATCAATTTCCTAGTTGGTGCTGCTGATAAAGAATACACTTCAAGTCATTAGTTCTGGGCATATTTCTGAGACAGTCTACACTACAGAAAGCATTCCTTTTCATATTGCCACACAAGGAGAAGTGCCTATGTTCTTTTTTTTTGCCAGAGGGAATGAAATCTTTTCAATGGACTGGGAGGAAATCTTTGAAATAGCTTAAAGGCAACATCAATACTGTGAACATCTCACTGAGGGCTCAGTCATCACTCATTGAAGTGCACAGCAAAGCAAAGCAATGATTCTTTCTGGATTTTATTATTGGTTTTCACTAAGCAAGGCATAAGATATGAACTCACCAGGGAAAACTTGGCCAGGATTCCTGCCAATGCAGCGTGTATATTTTTTTATTACATATATATGGCTTCTAAGTATGATCTGAATTGCATCATCTCTGAGGAGAAAAGCCCTATATATGAGAAAAGTACTACGATTATTCTAGGAAATGGAAGAAAAAAATTCCCCTAGTCTCATTCTGTTGATCCAATGAAGACTTCCAGAATTTTTGGCCACAGTTCCTGAGGCTCTCATGCTAGGCTTTGATACAGAATTCACAGAAAAGATGACAGATAATGAAGCCTGTTGGCATAGTATTGTATAAAGTATTTAGTGTGGATTGCCAGGCAACAGAGGTTTCGTTTATGTGTAGAGATATGGATTCCCCTACTGCACACTGTGTTTAAGGGTCAAAGGTTGATGGGCTTTGTTTGAACGCACTACAAACGGCCTTTATTTTTATTTGGTCAGTGGAGCCCTTCTTAGTGGGGTGGGGGTGAGAGTGAAACTCTAGGTGTGGACTCTTCAGTAATTCTCACCTTTGAGAGGGAGAGAGAGGGAGGTGGAAAACCACAGATTTCTTAACTCCGTCCTGGAAGTCTTGGGTAGAGCTGGATAATTCATACTTTAAGCAAGTGCCTATTTACCCGTGATGCCATTGAGCACTGGATCACACTTTGAGACCCTCTGCCCTGTGAGAAACTAGTTTTAAATAAAAGATTTCTCTTCATTGCCTTTCCTTTCTCCAACTTCACCCATTTTTTCCCCATAGTTGTTACCTCTCAATTTCCTGGCCTTCTCTTCTTTAATTGTTATTTACACACACACAAACACACACACACACACACACACACACACAAGTATAGTATAAAAATGCAACCTGTTGAGTCTATTCAGTGTTGCTTGTATTTATATAATTTCAGTTCAGAGGTGACTACTTGGATAATGAATTAGGAGGTTTCTCCCTGGAGAAAGATTACTTCTTCTATTCTAGCATTCCTTAGTCACCTCTAGTTATTTGTCGAAGGGTGGGGTCCTGTGAGGCTTCCTCAACAATATTAGCATTTCTATTGGTGTTGTCTTTGTTAGGTCTTGTTTATGCAGTCATATTGGTAAGATTTTTTTTCTTATCTCCTCATAAATAATAGGCAGAAACAGGAATAGTTAATATATATTGGGTAAGATTGTTCCAACCACAATCAGTTACTGCCCTGGTCTCAGTCAGGAGACAGAGTTGCCTTTCCATGGAAGATAAAGAGCCCAAAGAGCCATAAGAACAATAGTAATCTCTCTGCTTATAAGGAGTTTATTTTCACTTATTTTGTATTCATTTGTACATGCTAGAAACTTAAAATTTGTTCATTTATGCCCTCATTAAAATTAAACTTCTGAGGTCCTTAATAAATTACTAATAACAACATATTATTAATATAATGACTAATATAATATATCAACATTCAGATTTATAATATAATTGATATAAATAATATATTGATATAATCATAACAATTATTATTATAATAATAGTGTTAGTAGAATTTGCCATGTTTTCTTGTTGCTCCAAAGAAATAGCTAGTTATACTAGGAATATTTTAGTTTAACATTTGGAGCAATTTAGAGTATGTCTGTGATCCAAAGGAAATCTCATTTAGTTCAAACAGATGAGAACAGCAACGGGAAAGACACCTCTTCACATTGTAGAGGAGCAAACTGTGTTTTCTTGTACCTGGCATTTAATCCAACCATCAAACCCAATGGGCATGAGTTTCTTCAACTTGAGTGAAGTGATAACTAAACATTTCAACCCCAGACTTGAGTGTTTTGGTATAACATATAAAGTGCATTCAGCCGAGACTCTAATCTACAACATTCTTCTTTGCCCCCCTTGATTTATGTTTAGCTCTTTGTTAGAAGGTTCCTTTTTCATCCAATTCCACATGGATGCAATGATTCCTGTCCCACAGCCAAAGTCAACCTTTTCAGGACTGTGGGGGTGTTTCAGTCATATAAACTAACAATGTGGAGAGAATTCTGGAATTGAAGGCCACATGCATGGATGGCAGTAGCTCTAGAACCACACAGGTTGGTCAGTGTCCAGGAGGTCATCAGGAGGGGTGCTCAGGGGACAGTCTGGGAAACACAAGAGTTGCTAAGCATATGGAAATAGCCATCCTTGCAGTGGAAGGAAAAAGAGACATCAGCGTAATCAGTGTAGGTTAAACAGACCTGGGATGTATTAGTCACGCATCCTTAACAACAACAACAACAACAAAAAGGTGCTTACACAATGTGCAAAAGAGCTTTCTTCAACTCTATTTCTAAAGCTTGGCAGTCTGTGGAGGTAAGAGGGCTAACGCAGAAGACCGGAATCTTATACGAGATTTTGTAAAAAATATTACCCATGCTAACAGAGATTGGAATGTTGAATCAGTGCTATGGGAGAGAGCTGTGTGTGAATTGGGTTCAATCAAGTGGCCTTTATAGTTTTATGTAATTATTTCTTTCTTGTGGTTATGAAGATTATTGATAAAAAACCCAACTTCTCATAACCCTTCTGGCTTTTTAAATTATATTCTTATTAGATTTTTTTCAACATGTCCAAAATTTCCAGAGTGTGCCGTGTGCAATAGTTTATAAACAAGGCCTGTTATTGTAGATTCAGAATGGGAGGCAGCAGATGCATTTGATAAACAATTATAACACTTTTGAGAAAGGAAAAGAACTTTCTGCCACACAATAAAAAAAGTCACAACAACCAAAGAAAAATATTCATGAATTCAATGAAAGTTATGTACAATCCATAAATAATCCTTTTGAATTGTCCTCTAAAGACTCATTTAATTTAAAAAGAGAGGAAACGCCTTTTCTTAATGTGTGCCATTCTCCCTTCCCCACCCTTATCAAGAATGTTGGGATCAAAAAGTAGAAAAAGGAAAGTTGGAATGTTTACTACAATATATCCAAGCGTTTGCAGAGTCTTACCGAAAGCAATGAAGCTGTCAACATGGCTCCTTATAAGTTCATTATGCGTCTGTGAACTGGCACGTGTTGAGCATTTGTTGGGAGCTCTCATATGTTCATTTCTGGAGTCTCTTTGCAGTAAACAACTTGGGAAAGTCAAAGCTCCATGAACTAAAACTAGATCTTTTATTGTTCGTGCTGTGTCTACTACTTAATGAAAACTGAATCTATCTGGATCTGCAACTAGTCAATGCTAGTGTTTCCAATTTTCCAGAACATTTCTCTCCAGATTTCTCTATTTCCTTGAAAAATCTTAGACCTTCCTTTTAAGACATCACCATGTAGATCTTCAAAATAAAGTTTGGAACACATATGATTTTATTCTCTAGGTGTCTCTGCAGTTCCTCTCCTGCTCTGCCCCATATATTTATTTCTCTGCATGAATAGTCACCACCCAGGGCCTTGGTCTCCTCCCTAGAGACAGTGGTAACCATTTAATAAAGATTAAACATTTCTTAGTTTCAATATATTTTGCTCTAGGAAAAACCTGGGAAGTAGAAGGTTGCTCTTGTATCCAATTTTCTCTTTCTCCACTTATAAACAACCACGCTGTGGCATTCTTCTGTTCCTCAGTCTTGTTCTGCTCCTACCCAAACCCTTTCTGCAAGCATGCAGATATCTAGAAAATTATTTTCTCTTATACTGATATTCTAAAGGTAGAAGTCTGAATAGTAGACACAAGTAAGGAAATGGGACTTGGAGTCTTGAAAAAAAAAGTGTGTGTGTGTGTGTGTGTGTGTGTGTGTGTAAAAACAGTATAATTACATTGCAGTTAAAGAAATACTTGTTGATTAAAATTTGCTTTTTTGTTTTTTTTTTTAAGACAAGATTTCTATTATAGTCCTGGCTTTCTTGGAACTTGCTTTGTAGACCAAGCTAGTCTTGACAGAGATTTACCTGTCTATGTCTTCTGAGTGCTGGGATTAAAGGCATGTGCCAACATGTCTTACTTTTGTGTTCCACACAGGAGGTCATTTCAATGTATTCTGGCAGGATTGGGGCCATGCTGGTGTGTTTTAGGTGGCCCAGCATCTTTCATCACACTGCTCAGTGTGTTAATATACCTTAGCTACCCTGCTGATGATTCCTAAGATGATGCCAATATAGCTTACATTTTATCATAATCCTGCCAAGTGAAGATGTGAATGGTGTTCTGTGGAGATAGTTGATTGCTGAGGTGGGAGATGGTTGACATTCCAATATTCTTCCTTTCAAGGGACCTGCCCTATATAATACGATGAAGATTGTCAGTTGTTGGATAACTTTCAAAGTTTCTTTTTGTATCCAGTAACTTGGTAGTCTCTATAATGTCTTTTGCTCATGTTTACTTCACTGTCAGGATGTACAATGTTTTCTCCAAGAAAAATAGAGTTCAGTAACTTATTGTCCATTGCCATCATGTTTTCTGTTTCTATTATTAACAACACAGTAGTTTTATTTTGTCTTCTACAATCTATAACAAGGGATATTATCATTTTGATCTACTTGCCTCAAACATTTGTTAAACATGTGTGTTCTTTAGGGAGTATAGGGCCAGTCGGGATGGGTACAGATGGCAATGACCAGGATGTGTAGAGTATAGTAAGTCTTTTCTCTTGAGATTAGTTGGGTAAATGGAGGGTTTAGTCTAGAGAAGCAACGCGTCATTTTCATCTCTCAGAACTGTTTTTATGCATGTGACCTTGGATCACTTTAAAGGAGCAACAACTATAGAAAGTTTGCTTTGGACACATTTAAAGCACTGATTAGCATGTGCTGATTTTGCTTGTTAAAGTATGGAAACAATTACGTTGGGACCCTTTTGCTACGTTAGCAGTCACCTTCACTCATATAGAAGGTCAAAAGCTGCCCAACCACTTGGCCAGATGATGCCAAACAAACTCATGTGGAGTTGGACTAGATTAACTTGAAGGTTCTCGTGCAACTCTGAGGCTATATGGGTTGATGCTTCCTTCTCAGCTGCCTTGAACAAGGTACTAAGAGACCTATGATCTTGACCCATGAGTCCCTAAATATAAAGACACCCAGAGCTCCGCTAGATGGTCACTACTACAAAACAAACTGCTGGAAGAGAGGATCTTAGGAGACTCCCTTGAGGAATATTCACTATACAAAGATGATCTTTAGCAATGTATTTATGAAATAAAACCATATTTTTTAGACATTAATCATTAATCATCATGAACAACTTTCTTTCTGTCTAATGAAACTCACTCATTCCTACAATTAAGTTTCTTATAGTGTGTCTGACACACTCATAAAATGAGCCCAAACATCTAAAGACATGTCACACTGCAAATCCATCTGTTCCTTTTTACTTAAACAACAGCGCTCCAATGGCTTTCAGCTGTAGTCTTGATTCTGCAGTCATTCTTGTTTTAGTTTCATCCCTGTGGCTGTGACAAATGCCCTGACCAAAAGCAAGGAGGGAAAGAAAGGGATTATTTGATGTACAGTATCAGGTCACAGTCCATCATTGTGGTGTAGTCAAGGCAGGAACTTAAAGCTTCATGTCCATAGTCAAGAACAGAAAGAAAATAGGTGCTCCAAATCCTAGCTAGCATCGTTCCTCACTTGCCAGCTTGCTCTACATCCTATATTGTTCTGAATTAGCCTAGTGGATGGCACTGCTCACAGTGGGCTGGACCTTTTGACATCAGTTAATAGCAGAACAATCCTTCACAGGCCAAGCAGGTCTAGATAATTTTGCAATAAGACTCTTCCCAAATGGTTGTGCCAAATTGACAGTTGACACTAACCAGCACAACTTCTAAAAGGAATTTGGCTGGCTAAAAATAGGTTAGTATCCTTCTTGATAACCTATATATTGAGTTTTAGAATTACACATTTTTCTATTTGATTTTTTTCTGATAGCTTTTTAAACAAATCACATACACCAGCTATACTTTTACTTTAAATAAATTTTAATTTCCAGACAAGTACATTTTTGTTTGTTTTTTATAAATGGCATTTTGCATTTATGTAATTGATATCTCATTGTATTCCTTATGAAACAAACCCATTCCTGCTTATAGTGACCCACTGGAAAGATTACTGTTCTCTTTTTTGTTGTTTAGTTTTCTATTTTTGAAAACTTTAAAAACTTATCTTGTACCATTTAATTTATGAAACTTTAGTTTATTGTCTTAACATGTTATTTCTCATCTATGTAGTCTTAATAGTAAATTCAGCTTTGATCTAACATTTTCTATCCATTCCTTATGAGTAAAGATACTTCAAATCTGACAATTTTTATATTCTCAATTATTCTTTTTTGGTTTGTAGATATTTAAAGCATTGAATATTATATAGTACATAAAGTAATGTGACTTAATATACAATATAAATATTTCTGTGTCCATTTTTATCCTGGAAGAAAACCTTCTTGTTCTTGCTATTTATATAATGTACACTTTCAGGGCTGGGATGTATCTCAGTGGTAGAGTGTTGTTTTGCATACACAAAGCCCATTGTTTATCAGTACCACACACACATCCAAAATGATACATCAGCCTTTCACTGGCTTCTTAGAGCATACCCAGGAGTAGGAGGACATAGCTCCATGCTCAGTAGAATATAGGATCTAATACTAGCTGCTTACCAGAATGAAATTATTCATAAATGTATCTTTGCCTTTTTATTTCATAAGTGAAGCCATATGAGATAATAGAGCATGTTAAACCTCAGCTCATTGTCTTTCTGTCCTGTTTTGCCTTCCGTGCCCTCATTTCTTAGTGCCCATTAATCTCCCATATTCCCCTTCATTGTTGCTCAGTGACCACTGGTTTCTTTCTTTCTTTCTTTCTTTCTTTCTTTCTTTCTTTCTTTCTTTCTTTCTTTCTTTCTTTCTTTCTTTCTTTCCTTCCTTCCTTTCTCCTCCCTCCCTTCCTCTCCCTCTCTCTCTCTGCTTCCTTCCTTCCTTTCTCTCTCCTTTCTCCCTTCTTCTTCCTCTCTCTCTTTCTTTCCATCCTTCCTTTCTTCCTTCCCCTCTTTCCTTTTTTTTTCTGATTTACTGGGTATGGACATGAAGAAGGTCATGGTTTGTATGGGGTCCAGAAATATGTGATTTGTGGTCTCCAGAACTAAATCTTTTCCAAAGGTAGAAGAATCATAAAGCCTGTGAAGAGAGAGTGATATCCTTACACTCATTTGGAACATAGTGTGTTGATGGAACAGTTGGCAGATGGGGGCAAATTCAACAGTAAATGGATTATATATGAGGAACCATGTGATTAGCACCCTAGAGAAACTGTGAAGTTCTGATTTCACTGAAATGCTGTCCTCTTCTAGAATGGAACATAATATCAAAACAAACAAAAGACAGAAGAGAAACCAGAGCAGCAATACAACCACCATAACAAAGTTTGCAAAAGTACCCAATGAAAAATGAAAACTTTTTCTATTTTGATAGCTTTAAAAGTACCCTTCCCACACAATTTGTTTTTGCTTCAAGAAGATATGTGCTTGATTTGCTTGTGAATATCTTTGCGAAACTTGAATACAGGTGCCCAGAACCCAGATAAGAGGCTTAGTGTTGTATATTTCCATTTATGTAAATTAATTCTTTCATCTCAATTACATGAATGAAAACAGTAATTCCAAGGATCTTTGTTTTTATACAACAGAGGTTTTGATTTTGAAGTCTCCTCCCCATTGAGTATAATTTGCTTAGCAGTGGCTTAAGAAGAAAACATTGACTTATATCTTTGAGCTCTCCCCCAATCTCTGGGATGAGTTGCCATGGTAATGAAGCTCTACTGAGGGCAGGCTCATGGCATCCTGGTTTTAGTGATGAGAGACATGGTGCCTTTTCTCCTGAAGCTAGGTTAGATGTTGCTGGCAAGTGTGCAGGTAGTTTTCAGCAGAATGGTTAGTGCCTCTTGTACAGCCTCCTGCCCCCCACCCGAAAGTCCGTTTTAAGGACACGGATCCAATTTCTTTCCTGTAAGAGATTCTTCATGAGTATTCAAGGTTAATCAGAACACTTGGGCCTCTTGCCCCTCTCGCAAATATAGCATGTGGTTTCTGATATTATTCCTTTGCGGCTTAATCTTTCACCTCTCTAAATTAGGAATGTATTAATGAGATACAACATATTTTCCTAATTTTCTGCAATACCTCATTGAACTTCCAAGGAAAATGGTTTGGTTAAAATTATACTAGATGAGAAAGGGAAAAATTACGCAATGTTTCAAATATATAGTTGTTTAGTCTCCCTTATGCAAAGCCATTTTCTTCTCTTCCAATTTCCTTGTTAAGGATATTATAAACCACTTAGCTTGTTGCTGTTTTCCTCTGAAATCCTGTCCATTTTTCTCAAGTTATGTAAAACTTTATAAATATTATGCTAAATAGCCAAATAATATTCTAATTTCCTCAATATACTTAGCTATTCTCTTATTATTGGATAGTGGTTTATCAATTATTTTATTTTACACAACAATTAATATTGTAGTAAAGTATTTTTGCAATAAATTGTTGTGTTCTAGATTCTGTCTTCCTTGATGCTACCTGAACCATAGTGTGTGTGTGTGTGTGTGTGTGTGTGTGTGTGTGTGTGTGTGTGTGTGTGGTGTATGAGTGTGTGTGTGTGTGTGTGTAACATGCATATTCTGTTTATGGCCTAGCACCCTGTAGTTACTTATTCTCTGTACTTTGTCCCTTTGTGGGTCTCTGTATTACTACTGTCTACTGAAAAATGACTATTCTCTGATGAGAGTTGGCAGCTGAGCTAATCTGTTTCTATGAAGATAAGTATTTAGAAGCATTTTGATACTATGTCCATTAGCAAACTAACAGTAGTAGATCCTCCCCTGGTGCCTATGATCTCTCCAGCCATGATTTAGTGTCCAGTTTGACAGTACCAGGCATGAGTTTCCTCCAGTGCAGTGGACATTTAAATCCAACAAGAAAGTTGTTTACCCCATAATATGTCTCTATAGCACCATGATTATATTTTGCCAGGCCTGTCAATATTCTAGTTTGCAAGGCTCTGGCTGGGTATAACTGTTTGACTTTGCTACATTGTTACCTTGTATAGCACCTTCTAGCACTTTGAAGGCAACTCCGTGTCAAGGAAGCTTGTAGGTCAGCACGAGGTTGAGTTCTTCATCTTCTTTGACCAAACTGTGTCATGTCTTCAGCAATAAGGTTTTATTACAAGTTGTGGTGAGAGACCAAGAGCAGCAGCCTGTACTGTTTGGGGGTGGTCTCTGCAGCCTCATTGATCAACAACTTCAAGGGAGATATACCAAACCTGGCCCTGAGGTTTTTGCTTACTAATCTATGGCTTCTGGAAGGAGCATTATCTTTCTAGGAAGCTTACCACTGCTCAAACTACTTTTGTTATAGTATTTAGTAAGCTTATACAATAGCTTTGATCTTTTTTCTTTCCTTAATGGCCTGCATAAATTAATTGCCAGTTGTATCTGTGATTCAGAATATTTTCTGAGGTGTAAATTTAGTTTGATAGATACTTGTAATGAGCTATTTAAATGACTAAGGAATATGCACAACAACATATACATACTGTTTAATCAAAATAAGTACAATTGTATTTATTTTTCTAGTTTTTAAATTATGTGTCCATATGTGTCTGTGTGTGGGTCTGTGCATGTGTGGGTACAGGTGACAACAGAGTCCAGATGATCAAGAGCTGAGTTGCAGGTGGTTATGAGCTGTCTGAGGTGGGTGAAGGCAAGCGCAAGGACAGTACATCTATTAACTGCTGAGCCCTTTCCCCAAGCCCAGTAAGTACACCTTTGCATCAGCTGACTATTTGCCCTGACTGATGTTAATCTTGTTGACATTTTGGTCTGTGATCCTTTCTGAGATTTGTTACCTATGGTACAAGTGTCCAATCATGCTGTAATTATGGATACATGGTGAAGGAAATAGGCTAAGCTATTTAGTATTAAAGAAAAACTGAGGAGACATGATTTTATGAACTTAGTCAAGACTCCACCTTAGAATCTATTTGTGGTAAATAAAATCTCTTGGCAGAATTGATGTACTCAAGAGACCTCCAACTTTTGTTATCTTTTATAAAGAACCTGATTACACATAAGATGTTGAGGAAGAAATTTTAGGTTCGCTCCTTTTACACATTTTACTGGTGCAGTCTTGTCTGAACTCCAGTTGACCTCATCTTACACAGAATGGACTATATAGGAAAGCAGCAAAATAATTTCAAATAAACATATCCTAAAATGCATTTTAACCTTGGATCTGGAGATCTATAAAAGAATACTTTTTTCAGTACTTTGATAACATGGAGAGAATTCCTTACAGCTGAAAATTATGGTATTTAAAGGTTTCAAGATGTCTTTCCAGGTTTTGAGTTGGCAGTCAGCCAGTGTCTGAATGGTGCACTTTAAAAGCCCATCTTGCTTTCACATCCTAGGTTTTTTCCATTTTTTTTTACATCAGTGTTTGCTCCCAGAAAACAGTTAATATATTCTTTAAAGCCCATTCATTTTTCTATTGCTGTAGATACAATTTTTGCCTCTAAAATGAATTTTAAAACCAAAGTCAGTGGCATAACAAATCTCTAGGAACCTGACCATCTTTAAAAGTATAAGCATAAACATGTTGGCTTGGTTCCTTATAAAACTTAAATAAATGTTTACATAAGAACCTTAGTATAGATCTTTATTTTCAGATCAACTTCTAAGCTGGTTTGTAACAAACACAGCTTTGTTTGTGTGTGCATGCATGTGTGTGGCTTGCTAAACAATCTCAGTGGTTGAAAGCATTTGAGCTAAATGAAATTTAAATACTTTTGAATTCTACCCCCATAACCTTCGATTGACCACATAATGTGGAGCTTCCAAACCCCATTAGTTTGGACAGTGCTCTATGACCCATTGTGTGAAGAGAAATGTGGCTATACCCTATTCAGTATAGGATTCCACTGGGTAACCACAGGATAGATTCAATGGAAAAGGATATGAGAATTTTAGAGTGGAATGAAAGAAGAGGCATTTATTACAGTTCGAAAAAATGGAAGCATCAGAGATTTTTATTCTACTAGCAGACTATGTGGTGGTTAAACCAACCACTTTTCATTCTTTGACTGCTCCCAAGTTTTATTGACTGTGAATGATCTTGCTTTCTGTGTTCATGTGTAAATGAAATCCAATGCGAAGGGTATCCACATGAACCTGTCTCTGAACTATTTATGCACACATATCAGTAATAATAGCAATAGGAATAATAATTATAATAAACCAAGATGGTAGTAGTAGTAGTGTATGTATTCCAGCCTTATATGAGTAACCATGAAGAATCAGAGGTAACTGATTCAAAAGTGAAGAAAGATGAAATGATAAGAATAGATACTATATCTGGTGCTTGGGGAAAACTGATTGCCTTTCTAGGTTGGAAGTTGAGGTTAAGGATTAGAAATTCACTTTCAAAAAACCCAGTAACTGTTGTGTGGGGCTTCACTTGCATTTGCAGATGGCCACCTCTAACAGCTAGAGCAGAGTCAGACTTACTTTTGCATCTATTAGGTTTTGCATGTCTTCCTTTGTGTAAAATTTCCTCTTTGCTTAATCGTAAAATCAGGCTCTGTGCCCCTCTTAAACTCTCCTTAAGCTAACTACTTCTGTAAAAACACATGTTATATTAATGTGGCACACCTTTGCGTTGGTTGACATGCCTCCTTTCCTAGTTATTGTATGCTTTTATAATTTATCCTGTAGCTCAGACTTATCAGGGAGCAAAATTCTCTCTTATTTTTCCCTTTTCCTTATTATTACCTCCTACAATAATTTCCCCTTAGTTAGGATTATTTAACTATGGCATTGATTTTGCTAAATAACTCAACCACACATATTATTTCTCTGAAGATATTTTGATGAGGCAGATTTTTATTTTATGAGATTTCTCTTGTTGCTGCTCCTGACCAACACTGCTATACTTTTAACATATTTTTTCCAATACTGAGAGCATTGCCTTGTTAAGTCATTCAACAACCTAGGATATGATGGAGGAAAATGTGTTCATGCCAGTAGAGATTCGGTTCCTTCCATAATACTTAATACAGCTTGGTATCATTATATTTCCTGCTTGCTTTATTTGTAGTTTTTGAACACAAATGAATCATTTGAGAGCACAGATACTGGTTCTTTGGATGTTATTCATTGAACATTGTAAAACTCTTATACCAATATATGGTAGTTACTCAGTTAGGTTGGAATAAAAATATACCAACATCATTTGAGGGATATTTGTAAACTATTTCGGGAACTGAATAATTTAAGCAATAACTTGCTTGCTAGTCTATAGATGGTATGAGTTTAAAAAGCAAAAAGCATCTAGTTCAATGTACAGGTTAGTTTAGAAAATGGCTTATATTAAATTTTATCTCTAAGTATAAAACCTAGGAAAATTATATATTCATTTTATGCTGGCTTCTCTACTTATACAATGAGGGAATTAATAGCAATGTATTTTACCTGTGATAGTAACTGTTAGGCCAAAAGTAAGAATATCAAGATATCAGAGAGAGATTCATTAAGCACATAACAAAATCTTCATGGCAATTGTCACCTAACAAGGTTCAGTATGGCCCTCTTTTGCCTTTGAAACACAAGGTTAAATTCACATGACCTTCCGTGATACACTTGAGTACCTATGCCCAAAGCAAGATGAGAGCTTATGGAAGAGAGTCTGTGAGCAGAATGCCCATCATCCTCCAGGTCCTAAGCTAAGGTTATCAATGCTGCACATATGTGACATGTGGTCCTTAGTTATTTTCTTTCTAAGCAGCTGGCTTCTCAAGTCTCTAGAATGTCAGCCGAGGAGTTAAATCAACATAATCCTTGGTCTTTATCATGTTTGTCACTCTGAAACATAAGGAAGTTCTGCTCTTTGGGCACTTTCTGAAGTTTTATCCAAGTGTAGATCTTCCAGCTGGCTTTTCTGAAGCAGGTCCCAAAGCTAACCCAAGACCAGAATTCATTAAAGATGCACTGGGCTCTTTCTGAGCATTAGTTTAATTTCCACCAGTTGTACAGATTCTGTGACTAGTAGCTATTCAAGTTTGCTGGTAGCTCGGCGTTGTTATTTTCAGTGTTTTATTAGGCTTACTATTTTGCTGAAGGCTTAACAGGCTCATTTTCAGATTTTTAATCAAGAACAAGTTTAATGATTGAAGGTAATTATCTCCAGATTAGAAAGGCTTTTAAAATTTTATCAGCATTCCAAAATCTAACAAATAGCCCTCTGATAATCTAATTAAAATCCTACTTTTGCTGCCAGACTAGTTCAAGCCAGACACACATCCAGCCTCTTGTAGGAAATCATTATCCATTTAAGCCACTTCTGACATGTCAGGCATAAAAGCTGACTAGTGTTAATATTCTGATGGCTCTCTAGAGGTGGGTGAGGTGTGACGAGTGGAGCTACTTTCTTATTGATTTTTAAAGGGAGGTAAATAGCCCATTGCCTGTGGAATATTTCTGTGTGCAAAGCATGTAGAATTACATTAAGCAGCAAATCAGAATCAGCTGCTCTGTATCATAATGAACAGCCTTTCACTTTCCATTGGGTTTGCACCTTAGAGGGTAATTAAGCTTAAGGACTGTATTGTAAAGGAATTTAGCTTAGTTTGAACTATGGGACTTCGATGGATAATGAAACACAAACAGAAAATTAAACACTATTCCTGGGAACTGTTTATATAAGCTAGGGGCAAAATTACTTTTTATAGCTCTGAACATAATTTGGGCCTTTAAGTTAAGCCTTATTTACTCAAGGATGCGCCTTAACCTATTAGCAGCCAACTGATGTTTTAGAATAAACTTGAAATGTGTTTTCCAACAATGGGAGTTGACTGCTATCCAGTAGGTCTCAATCAAGGTCAAGTGCCGACTCTGGGGGCATAGTTGGTCAGATGACCTGCAACATCATTTTTATTTCTGCTGTTATCCAGAAAGTTTTTGTCACTACTTTATTTTTGCCCTTCCTATTTTCCCAAGGGGGTTTATTGTCAGAATTGAAAGTGGGTGAGGCTGAGAGACAACCAGCTTAAAGAGAGGCAGCAGTTTGAAATCTTGCTTGCATACTGATTTATGTGCTTCCAATTATCAATGTGTGGGAGTTTTGTCTAAAACGCAGGGCCTGAGGTTCCTTTTGTTCTCCAGTGTCTCTTGTGGTTTATGCTTTAAATGGGATGCAAATGTGGTTTATAGCGCATGGCTTGATGCACTTAGAGAAAATTGGGCTTTACAAGGAACAGCAAACAAGTAGGGAAGGGCCACGCGTGAGCAACATGTTCCTGTGGGTGACAGAGAAATACCCCAGTGTGGCTTATGGGGAGACTGAAGAATAAACAACATGGGAAAGGTTGTTTCACTCGGAGAATGTGGCTTTCTTCCCTGTGGTCTGGAGAGTGGAACTAAGTCTCTTAAAACTGTTGAGAGAGCTGTTAAAATAGCATTTCCATGCAGTTGAGGAAAGAACATACAGAATAGCATCGTGTTTCCATCGGGCAAGACAGATCCTAGCAGACACCTAAATGCTCATTTATTACAATTCTACATAGCCACACCAGTGAAGTCTCTGCACTGGCATTTTGGATGCCATGTTCCTGAGGACTTTTGACTAACCAAATGACCATGACACATAGCCACAATTGTGCAGGCAGAGTAGCCTGGAAAGTGCAGAATTCTCATGGAATCAACTTGGCCAAAGACCTTTTGATAGGGAAGAGCTTAGGTAGGCATGGAAAAGAGAACTGAATTCTGGGAGGAAGGAGGCAGTGTGGCAGATGCCATGAAACTCCTGTCTGAGACTGGGGCTGGTTAGGATCTTTTCTGGTAAGCCACAAACTCGTGGTGAACACAGATTAGTAGAAATGGGTTAGATCATGATGTGAGAATTGGCCAAGAAGAGGCTAGATACAATGGGCCAGGCAGTAATTTAATTAATACAATTTCTGTGTGGTTATTTTGGGTGTAAGCTAGCCAAGACCAAAAGCAGGTCCTCTCCTCCTCCTGTAACAAGAAAGACAGGGGAGATAAAATTTTAGGGCAGCACAAAGTGTAACATAAAAAGTCATTTTGCAGACACCAGTGAGCTGAAGTGAAGTCACCTGATGGTTGTGAAGGGAAAAGTGGGCAAGAATAGGAAAGAAATAATCACTTTGTCAAGAATACTGGCTTTAGGAGGGAAGGAATAGTGGCAGTGATGTTACTGAAGAAGGTACAAGATGAGGGAGGCACCTGCAGGAGAATTTTATCTCTTTCCAAAGTTCACATCAGGCTTCTCCATGAAGACTTTTCTCAGCATGCTTGTATTTTTACTTTTCTTTACTCTGTAAAATGAGAAAAAGGAGGCCTCTCCTTAGGGACCTGGTCTTCATATTACTAATTTTGAGAAGGGGCTAGGGTGGATCATACACTGTCTTGTGTTTGTATTTCTGGCTGGTTTGCTGGACACCACCCACGAAGACCATGTCATGAGTCAGCTGTGCTACATGCTTAGGGTAGATGGTGCTTTCACTTTGGCTTCTATACCTGGACCATACATTGGTACAAAACCCAACCATTTCATCCAGGTCCAATGTAAGGGTTCATTTTCATAGCAAGTATTTTACTAGTGTTTCTGATGAGAGGAAAGGGTGTAGGAAAGGGAGGAAAGGTAAGCTATCTCTGAGCCTAAATGGTTGGTTACAGGAAAGGTTGACACCACCTACACTGATTCTATTCTCATGTATTTTCCTTCCTCCTCCTCCATTTAAACTATATATCAGTCTGTTGGTGTCCAATGGAAGTTTACCAGCTATATTTTGATGTATTACTAACTATGCAATTATTTTATTTATTAATGAATAATTAGATTCCTCTTCTGCTTCTAACCCTTCTCCTTCTCCTCCTTCTCCTCCTCCTCCTCCTCCTCCTTCTCTTCCTCCTCCTACTTTTTCTTCTTCTTTCTTCTGACAGATGCTTCATATGTAGCCATAGCTAGCCTGGGATTCTCTATCTGGAACAATCTGCCCTCAAACTCAGATCTCTTTGTCTCTGAATTTCAAGTATTGGGATTAAAGTCATGTACCACCATACCTGGAAATTGGAGTATTTCTATCAGATAAATATTTAACACTGTGAAAGGTAAACCTTATTTAAGTAAAACAAACAAACAAAAAGCCTCTACCAAGTTACTCTAAAACTGAGACTGCAAACCTGGGGAGAATTCTACAAAGCACATTTCATGATAGCAGAAGGACCTGGGTTTGGACTTTCCGAATCCATGTTAGTGACTGGTGGACATGGCAAGCTGTTTGTAATCCCAGCCTTGGGAAATGGAGATGGGGGCAAGTGAGAGACTCTGCCTTATAAGGGGGAGAGTAGTAGAGAAAGACACCCACCAAACTTCTTGCTTCCACATATATGGTCACACATATGCATATGCAACCACACATATGTGATCATACATATATAATTATCTATCTATCTATCTATCTATCTATCTATCTATCTATCTATCTATCTATCTATCTATCTATCTATCTACAAACTAATACAAAGAGGGTAACAACATGTTTTCTTTATTCATACATACCACACAGATGTAATTCTTTATAAATGACTACTTGGGTGGCTCTTTCATAAGCTAACATCAACTTTTGCAACATCTATAGTGAACATTTAGTGAATAGGAAATGTCACAAATACTGATCTCAGATGGTAGCTTCTTTAAAATATTTTTTAAAATAAATTCTTGTATGAAGAAATATGTTTGCAAAAAGAAAGGTAATTAGTAATTCACTTCTTGCCTAGTGATGATTGTGATGATTTTTTTGTTGTTGTTTTGAGGCAGGATTTCTTTGTTGATTCTTTTAAATTGGGATATAACTGATTTTTGTTGAAGCAGGCTTTGAAACTAGAAGGAGAAAAAGCAAAAGCTCTTAGGCTATGATACCAAAGTCATAGGAACATCACTAAAAAAAAAATTATTACCATAGACCGCAGCATTGAAGTGTTTCTAGAGTTGAAGCCGATGACTGTGGGTCAACTCATAAGAATGCCACTCAATTGTCTTTGTTTTTGTTGAACTGTTTTTATTTTTCCTGTTTTGTATCTTTTCTTCTTATAAAATAAGATCATCTTCTGGTCATCAAAGGCCACTCTAATTGCATTACTTTGAGAAAACTTAGAAGATTTAAAAGGAAAGATCAAAGTTGAAAATCATCTTTTTGTTGACATCACTATTTTACAAACCAAACTCCAAAAGCAGTGTCAGAAAGAAATACTCCAAAAACACCAATCAAATAAGCAAAACGATGAAACATTAGATCTAGCTGTAATTCTTCAGGTCAGCGGGCAGGTTCGTGTTGATAATCTGAATTGGGCAGCTTAGGGGGTAGCACAAAGATGGCTGGGTGCTGCTTCATATGACTTCCTGCTTCCTGAAGACTGTTGGAGGCTTCTCTCTGTGGTGGTCTCAGGTCTCTCTCATCTCAGAAAGTATGAGAAGGGTAGACTTTCCCATATGAGCATTTATTCAGCTGTTGCCTGCCTCACATTGACCAAGCTTATTCTCACATTTAGGTTGAAAACTAAATGAGAGGATCCAACTCAAGGGCAATTGAAGGAAAAGACATTTATTGTAAAATTTGCAAACACTGTGTAAAAATAAATTTAGTATTTTAAAGACCTTAATGTAATAAGAAATGACTCTGAAATAATTAAAGAAAAATATAGGATGAACATTCAAAGTCTTGGCTTAAACATTAACTTTTTGATATCAAGTAGCTGAGGAATAAGAACAATGAGGTCACGTGAAAAAGAAAATATTATTCACAGTAAAAGAAATAGTCACCAGTAAAGAGACAGGCTCTGGAATAGGAATAGCTTTTATAAATATTTACCTGGAGGGAGTTCATATCTGTAGTAGGGTACTCACCAGAAACTCAGACATGAGTTTAAGACAATGGAAAATCTTTATTAACTTGTGACTACACTGTGTGCTCAGGATCCATCCCAGTGTAGCACTGAAGGCCTTTTTCAGGTTGAGCCTTTTAGCTCAAAAACCATGTTTTGGGTTGACATACTTCAGTGAACAAGAACAGTTAGCCAGAAGGAGAACTATAAAAGCCAAAAAAACTAGATTAGAACACTTAGAGACTTTCCCAGAATAATGGACTTTGATGGATTCTGTCTTTGTTTTAAATTTTGGCAGGTGGTCTACATGCTGAGTTTTACAGCCTGAATGGCACTGGCATCATGGAGTCAGGTGTGCTAAGGTTTTGGGTCCTACTAAGGTCTGTGGCTCTGTTACAATATCTAGTAGACATAAATAACACACACACACACACACACACACACAGTGTTGGATATTTGTACACTGTGTGAAGATGTATTGTTGTGACTGGCATAATAAAAAGCTGAGGATCCAAGAGGTAGGCAGGAGGTGTAGATGGGACTTCTGGGCAGAGAGAGAGAAACTGGAAGGAGGAATCTAGGCGCAGGATTTTTTTGCCAGCAGACTAGAGCAAGTTGGATGTGCTGTACTAAGAAGAGGTAACTGGACCATGTGGCAGAATGTAGATTTAAAAAAATATGGGTTCATTAAGTTATTATAGCTATTTGGGAAAAAAGCCTAAGGTAACACCAATCTTTCATAATTAATAATAAGCTTCTGGGTCATTATTTGTGGGCTGGTGGTCCAAAGATAGTCTGTTAAGAAAGCCTGCTATATTTGGTGCCTAACACAGGGCATGTAAATATACAAAGGGCACAAGAAAGCTTAAACAAACAAACAAAAAAAGAGTTCAGAGTAGGTTTAGTGCTTGCAGTTCTTTGAAGAGGCCCTGTTACCAAGCACTTGAAAGGGATTTCTGAGTGGCAGGCAGTGTGCTCCTCAGTGGAAGGAGACTAGGTAGGTAGAAGTGCCTACCAGAGCTGGGGCAGATAGAATGACACCAGACTGAGACCTGCAGGCATGGGGCTCCATTCTCACTGACCTAAAGTCAGCTGCCAGGCCATGTGCTAAGTGGAGCCGCAGGGCGGTTTAAGGTTTGGCTCATGTGATCAGAGAAACCTGCAGATGCACAAAACATTAGGTCAAACTGGAAAACCTCTAAACAGATATAGCATGATTAAAAATGTGTTTAGATGCTGAAAAAAGAAAAGAAAATGGTTATGAATAGTCATGAAAAAATAAATAGTTTAAAAATATAAAGAACTTAAAGTAATATAAAAGGAAAAGGCCATATAAAGATGGGAGATACACAGGGTGTCTGGATCCTGTATGGTGCTTTGTTGACTTTAAATTTTTTAATGCTAATGAACAAAATTAAAAGCTGTGGAAAGACATTGAATGATGGGAACTGCTAAATTAAACCAACCAATATGTTTTAAGAATGTTTTAACTTCATAACGGAAGTAAAAAAAATACGTTGCATAGGGGGCAAGATTTTTATTTTGTTTCTACAGGAAACAAAAAGCTATGGATTCCCTCAAAATTAATAAAGATCAGATTTGACTGGGGGAGACCTCTGAAGATCTTAATTACAGACATGAGGGAGGAATCCAGGAAAGAGTACATACAGGACACACACTGATCCCTTTGCATGGTAACAGCTCCGAGGCTGGATGAAACATGATAAATCTTGCTGGCTACAGAATCTTCATGACTCTTTTACATGCCATCCTTTCTTATGGCTAGGATAGAAATTTGGTTATACAGTTCAAATGAACTTATAAAGTTGAGAGATGCCTTTTACCTGCTTGAATATAAAACAGAAAATTATTTTTATCTGACTTGTACACATCTCACATTCTATACTTGTGTTAATTCAGATCTATATGTTATCTTTAAAAGTTTGTGTGTTTTCATAACAAAGGACCAGATGCCAATAAAGATAAGTAGCCCAGGTGATCGAGATTCTCAAAATCCCTCTGTTGCAATTTTCTCAAAATTCTATATCCAGAACAGCTTCAAAGCTGCTAGCTAAGAAGGTCTAATCTCATGCACTACTCCAGCCAGGGCTTCAGATAGGCTTTGTACTTTCCCATCATACAGAGACTAAGCAAAAAAAAAAAAAAAAAGAACAAAAACAAAAAAAACCCCAAAAAACAAAAACACCAAACCAAAACAAAAAAGCCAAAAAACAGCTAGCTCTCCCAGGACTTGACCATTATCTATCTAGATTTTCTCAGGGACCTCTAGAGATGCTGTCATTTCCAGAAAACAGGAAGCAGTCTAAAGAATACAACACCCATATTTCCAAGAGATGGGGTGGGTATTTTTTTTTTTTGGTCATTCAATAGATTATGGATCTTTATCATCATTTAGGGGAATTGGTTCCAAGTCGTTCTTGGTCATGGTCAGGGGAAAGCTGAGCAAAGGAAGATTAGATTTAGGGATCTTTTTCTGAAGGGAAAAAGGGGTATACTATAGAAATGATACAAAAATGGTAGATTATTGACTCTACTTTTAAACTAAAAAATAGCTACTAGTCTTAAATACTTTGCATTTGTATGGATTTCTATATATTGATACAAATCTGAGGTTATTTTTGTTACATTGTATATATATTTCTGCTTCTGTTTAAGGTATCGTACATATGTAGCACATTTAACAATGTAATATAAATATTTAGTCCTTGAAAATTATTATTGCAAACTATTTAGGAAAATTAAGAAATCCAGATTAGAAGTCATCTATAACAATCAAACTTGAGTCATGATAGATATGTTTTAGACAGATGGTCTTCAAACACTTCAGAGACCTACAGAATATGGCATTAAAGAAGTTTTAATAACCTAAGGCCTTTCATGGGAGTGAGACTTGTCTGCTCCTGACAGTACCAAATTACTTCAAAAATGGATTATGGGCATCAGAGATTCCCCATATGGAGTTTGCTGTTAGTGTGACAAAACTAACCATTTGGTCAAGAAACTGCCTTTACCTCAACTTCTGACAATATGCTGTCCGAACTGGGTAAGCAGACACAAAAGAAAGTGACCACTGGACTTTGCCAATAGAAGGTAGGACAGTTCTTCAAAATTACTGATTGACAGAAAAGTATGTCAGATATTCTAGGCCTGTAAGCCAATTGTGGATGTCCCAATATTACAGAGGAAACTTGGGTGACTGTCTAGGCAGCCAGATGTCTCTTTTGTTTCTATAGTTTTGGAAGTTGTTTGCTTTGCATTTTCTGTATCTGTTTAAGGTATTGTACATATGTAGCACATTTAACAATGTAATATAAATATTTAGTCCTTGAAAATTATTATTGCAAACTTCTTCAGGTATATTTTATCCTTCTTGGTTCTCTGATGGGGATTGAAGACTAGATAGTTATACAGTTTTCCTGCTACCTAATTAAAAATTTTGCATAGAAGTTATAAACTTATAATGTTGAAAACATAAAAGCTTAAGTTGTTTATCTAAGAAGATATTTTAAGGTCTAAATGATATTTTTAAGATGATAATATAAGTTATGATAGTTCAGTTATAAATCTTTAGACTCATCAAGATAGACTAGAAAATAGATTTTCTCCAAATTTACCAATAGAAATGAACTAGATATTGTGAATGTAATTCTTATTTGATAATTGTTCTTACTGAATATATTTTTACTGTATTAGAGTTAAATCCCTTTCTTTTTATTTAGACATAAGGGGAAAATGTTGTGGGATATTTGTACACTATGTAAAGATATATTGCTGTAATTGGTGTAATAAAAAACTGAATGGCCAATAGCTAGGCAGAAGTTACAGGTGGGAGTTCTGGGCAGAGAGAGAGAGAGAGAGAGAGAGAGAGAGAGAGAGAGAGAGAGAGAAACTGGAAAGAGGAATCTAGGTGTGATTTTGCCAGCACACTCAGAGCAAGTTGGATGTGCCATACTAAGAAGAAGTAATTGAGCTATGTGGCAGAATGTAGTTTTATAAAATGTGTCAATTAAGTTATAAAAGCTATTTGAGAAAAAGTCTAAGCTAAGGCCAAGCTTTCTTAATTAATAAGAAGTCTCTGGGTATTTACTTATGGGCTGGCAGTCCATAGATAGTCTGACAAGAAAACTGTTGCACACACACACACACACACACACACACACACACACACACACACACAGAGGAGCAAATAATTCAACTAATAAATGTCTAGTCAAACTCAGAAAAATCCTTTAAATGAAGAAGTATAAATGGCAACACATACATGAAAAAATGTTTCACATCCTTAACCATCATGAAAATGCATACCAAAAATATTTTGAGATTCCATATCATCCCAGTCAGAATGGTTATCAAATGCAATACACGGCTGGTAAGAGGGCTCAGTGGTTAAGAATACTTGCTATGCAAATCTGTGAACATCTATCAGGTTTGTAGATCCTTAGGTCGAAGTATAGAACAATTCTTGAAAGTTGTTCCCTGACCTCCACATTTAGTTTACAACATGCATACACATGTGTATTCTCACACACATCATTGCACTCCCCCCAAAACACATGCATATATGCACACACTAACAATGCTGATGCTGATAATAATAATAGTAATAATAATCTCAACAAGGACAAAGGAAATTGATAATTGCTGGTGAGGCTATCAGGGAAAGAAAGCACAAGTCTTATTTGTCATTGATGGAAATGTAAATGAGCTCAGTCACTATAAAAATCTGTATGGAGGTTCTCCAAAATCCAAAAATAGGACTTCTATGTGATTCAGCCATCCACTTTTGTATGTATACCCCTAAAAATCAAAGACAGTTTATTGAATAAATATCTGTATGACTGTGTTAGTCATGTGATCACAATAGTCAGTCTAGGGAGTTGGTGTAGATGTCTAGAAGAATAAAGGCAATGTGATAGAAAATATGATTATATGTATATATATTATACTGAGTTATTAAGAAAAATTTAATTATATTACTTTCAGGAAAGTGGGCAGAATTAATTAAAAAAGAGTGATAGACATTTTTCTAGACAGTTTTTCTTTTACTTTTGAGATTATAATATAATTACACCATTTCTCTCTTTTCTTTAACCCCTCTGAACTCTCCCTTATACCCCTTCTTGTTTCTTTTCAAAGCTCCAATACAATCCCTAACTACATTCTAAATATTTGCCCTTATGCTCACGGATAAGTGTAGTCCTCAACCCTTATCAAGGAATCCTCCCTTTGCAACAGATAGTAGGTGCTTTTAATATTTAACATCTAAATAAAGAATGACATGTAATTCTATGATTTGGGTGAATAATACTAATTTGATTTGTAGAAATAATAATAGCGAAACTCTTGATTTATATTGCTAATCTGCTGTCCATCAAAAACAGTGTTTATAAAGAGAATGTTATAATTTCACCTTCTGATAAGTAAGTCTGTTAAAATAATTCTTTTCCTGAATGCTTCTTTAACCTGATAAGGTTGAATACTAAAGTATTCCCACCACTGAACAACTGGCTCCCCACTATAATAGACATAAAATAACGGTAATGGAAGTTTTTTTTAAATAAAAAAAACCTTTCATTCACATTTTCTTGCCTGTTTCTTTTGTCAGTGTGGTGGGTCTTTAAAAGCTGATATAATAACAACATTCACTCTGAAGAGTGACAGTTGCTTCAAAGAAGGAAAATAAAGATGATGAAACTAGTATTTTTGTAACCCTGGCAATAAACCACACAAAATCTAGAAGATATAACAAGTAGATCAGTGTAGACTTTGTTAAACCTTCAAACGTTATCATTGGCGTTTTGGAATCTTTGATCATTTATTTCCTTCCTTTCTCTACTCCTTCTTATAACCACTACATGAGAATTAATTTCTAGTGCATTTAATCGTACCTTAAAGTGAGTGAATCCCACTAGAGGATTAGTTCTCCCTCTCAGGCAAGAAACAGATGAAGGCAGCTCAGAACTGACACGGCAGCTCATCAGAACGCTTCATCCACATTCCACCTTGATTGACATCTAGTTTCTGTTTTTAATGTTGCCCAGAGCTTGAAAGCGTATGATAGGAAACCATTCATTCTACCAGCTCTCTAGCCAATCAATGGGAAGAATAGAGCATAGAGAAACACTTAACAACAACAAAGCACATTGCAATTATCCCTTGTATGCATAGCAGTTCCCCTAGACTATAGAAAAATATTTACTTTTATCTCATTGAACAGAAACTGATACTGGTATTATGGGAAGGTCAAGAAGGTAGGTAAATGCCATTGATGAATATGAAAGGAGAAAATTTAACTTTTGCATGAATATGAACATAGAGAATATTTAATAAGTGAAAAAGAGATGAAGGTAGAGGCATTTTGTTATCTCAGTTAGAGTTATAGATGAAAACATTGTATTTAAGACCTTGATGTCTACAGCTACCAAAATCAGGAGCTTCAATAAACACCTGCACCAAAGCCTATTAAGATTCCTCATTGTCCACTGAATCTCTTTTCCTAATTTAAATTGCTATACCAAGTAGCTTCCCTTGTCACTTCTGAAAATAGATTTGACTGCTATGATGATAATGTCTCAGAGCATAAAGGGTGGCTTCCATCACGGACGCATTGTGTTCTGAAATTCCCACCCACAGTGCCTCCAGCAGCTTCCTTCTCTATGTCACCATGCATTTCAGACACAAACTTTCAGATCTTTAGAGTCAAATTAAATTTGTGATTCTACTAGTCTCTGTTTGACATCCAATTAATATTAAACTGTACTCATGTACATACTGTAAATACTCTGTGGCAATTTATCAGAGCACTAGTCCATCGATTTTGAAACAAACACACTTATGGTATGCTCTTAAACATGATCCTTCTATTGCTTTCCACCATGTAATGTGAATCAACATTTGTTTTGACCATGTTTCGGGACTAGAGAGATTTGACAGTTCTTTAGAACTCATAAGGGTCTCAGGGTCACAGAACTTGTGTAAACACTTTTATCTGCAACCTAAGACCCTTATTATCTATTATATCCTTTGCCAGATGTGTAAGCCATTATCAAAACCCATGTCAGATCCTCCTTGAAGATGGAGGTGTCTAGATCATCTGCTAATCCTCTTTTGATCACTATGAATTTATTTACATGCAAAAATCCTGTATGTATTCATTATCATGAGAAGAAATACAGTAATACAGGCAACTTGGAATTGTATGTGGGTAGGACAGTCTTTATCTTTATTGCATGGGCTGTGAACTGAGTTCTTGGTTCAAGTCACTGTTATTCTGTAGGAAGTTCTGTCCTGTTTAATGTCCTTCGAGACTGCTATATCTGTTTTTGCACACTGTCTGGCCACTCTCTATGGGTTTCTTGGAATTCTTTGACTTAACCGTATTCTGCATCTAATTAGCCAGCTCTGGTTATTTTTTCCCCTCTGTTCTTGGCCTCCCAGTTAGATTCCACCCCACTGCTACTTGATATATCCCTGTGATATGATTCTGATTCTTAGCCTATGAACATGGTCTTTTAAATATATCAGTCAAAATAAATCAAAGCTGTCATTATCCCCCCTTTTCCAATCATGTCTAAGAAATGGAGATAACTGGAGTTTTGAACCAAGAATCGTAAAGTAGGATGTGAAGATATAGGCCATTTGCATGCTGAGAACCATTTACTTTTGGATTGTTAGATGAGAGAAATACATTTAATCTTTAAGTTGCTGTTTTTATTTGGGGAGGAGAAATGAATAAAGGGGGAAATTGCTAAGGGTGACAGGATGTTTTAGTAGGTAAAAGCTTCTGCCACCAAACCTGGAAACCTGAGAGCCATCCCCAGGATTCACATGCTGCAAGGACAGAACTGGTCCCTGCAAGCTGTCCTCTCCCCTACACACCCACATCATGGGCCTAACCTCCATCCACCACATACATAATAAATAAATAAATTTAATGAAAGGGGGAGCTTTTGTCTTCTTCTTAGTAGCATTGCCTTTATCTTCATGAATACACTAACATACTATAAGGTCTTCTATGTAGAGCAGAATTCTTTTGAGTAACTTACTCTTTGAATTTCTTCCTTTTTTAAGTGAACATAACAGAGATACTTTGTGACAATTTTTATTGTATTATTAATAATGGTAAAGGTATGAAAACAGACTAGATACTTATCAATAGAAGGATAAAGAAGATACGAAATATACATGCACATGTGGTCACACGCCCACAACACTGGGGCTTATTCATCCTTAAAAAAAGAATTAAATTGTGTTGGTTGTTTTTGATTCTTTTCTCTCTGGTCGGTCTGCAACCCATCTCCCAAATAAATACATGGAGACTTATCCTTTCTTATGAATGCTCAGCCTTAGCTTGTCTTATTTCTTAAATTATCCCATCTACCTTTTGTCTCTGGGCTTTTACCTTTCTCTATTTCTGTATATCTTTTCTTTACTTCTTACTCTGTGACTTGCTGTGAACCTGGGTGGCTGGCCCCTGGTATCCTCTCTCCTTCTTTTCTCATTCCTCAATTCTTCTTTTTCTCCTTCTATTTAGTCTCTCTGTCTGCCAGCCCTGTCTGTTTCTCTCTCCTTACTATTTGATGTTCAGCTCTTTATTATACCAATCATATGTTTTAGACAGGCAAAGTAACACAACTCTGCAGAGTTGAACAAGTGCACCATAAAAGAATGCAACACATCTTTGCATCATTAAACAAATGTTTCATGGAATAAACAAATGTAACAATCTTTAAATAATATTTCACAACATTAAATTATGCAATTTATATAAAAATCACTGATAAGCCAGACTAAGAAAGACAAATACATGGTTTCTCTTTTTGTGGAATCTACACTTAAAAGAATATTAAAGTTGAATTATAAAATTATAAGTATACACATACAGACACATACACACATGTATATGACATGAATGTAGAAATTGGGGCATATGAATGGGCAGGGAAGTAAGGGATATAAAGGAAGAGAAAGAAAGATCAAATAAATACTAAGGGAGACAGAGGAAGACAAATATCACATTTCATTTTATCTATAGAATCATGATTTTTCTACATATGTTTTGTGTATGGCATGAAAGCATAAGGAAGACTATTAAGGAAGGGTAGAATAGGAACAATGGGTGATCAAAGGGTACAAGGGAGTTGGTGGGGGGGATTGAATATGAACAAAGTATACTGATATACATGAAAATTTCATAATGAAATCTATTATTTTTTTCTTGTTAACTAAAAACAGAAGCAAAAATTAATGATTTCTATGTTAAAAGACAACTGTGAGGATCAAGTGAAATATTTGTGAAGATAACAATTTAATAAAATTTTAAAAAGGAATATGGAATAAATATGGCGTGAGCTGGGCTTTTACTAAGAAACATGAATATTTCAGAGCTTTCAGAGTAAATAAGTAGACTCATTAACATATTAAACTCTCTATAGTACTATGTTAATAAATCTTGAAATGCATGCTTAATCTACAACTCTTGAAAACATAATTGAAAATAATGTCTGGGTGGCTTTAATCCCAAAATGACAATCTCAAACATAATCAGGTTCTATGGACATTTTAGAGACTTGATTCTGTTTGTTTTAGGGATGAATTTATTCTTTCCTTTCTTGCTGTTCTCATCTCACATAAGAAATATCACAGTGTTTTGCCTAATGAATAACAAACATGATTATAGAGCTTTGACTATATAGAATTATCTATAAGCTAAAATAAGAACATATGCAAAGCATATTAGAATATTATTTGTTCTCAAGATATGTTATGCCTTTGTTGTAGAGGGAAATTTATTGGACCAATCATCATGCTTTGTGTGAGTTCAAAGAGTTACCACCACCTCACTGATGATTGGGAGACACATTTTCATTTAAGTGACTTTTTCTCTTGTGTGGTCTCTTTCCATGACTGCTCTTTATTCCCATGTATTTTATTAGTACTACCAGGCATGAAAGATTTTTTAATTGTTTGAGTTTGTATGACTATGTTTAGAATCTGTTCATGAAAATAAGCTAATGGCTTATTTGGTATCATTAAGAATTTAAACTTTTTCTATTAAATGTGAGGATTATTTCTCTAATTGTCATTCCAACTAAATAATCAGTTAAGAGTATGTTTCAAAATATGCTTTTTAAAATTTGTTGCCCAGAAGCTCTAAGAATGTGAACACAAAATAATATTTGAGTCAATTATTAACTTAAACAATATAAGGCCAATTCTAAGATTTTGAAATACATCACAGGCAAAAAATCATATACATAAATTTTTATGGTAATGAACACTCATGCTTATATTATAATATAGATCCTGAAGAACATGGAGTAAGCTTGTGTAGCCACTTCTGTGCATATATTTAAAGACTGTGTGAGTGCAACCAACTAGAAAAGTAACATTGATACATTTCTTTCACATATACGTGTGATAATGTGTTGAATTATGTATTGGAGACCTAATCCCTCAAAATATGACTTCTTGGAAATAGGTCTTTACAAAAATAATTGAGTCAAAATGAGGTCATTAGGGTGAACTCTAATATAGTGTGATTTTGATGTCCTTGTGAAAAAGAATTTAGACACAGATATATTTGCATATCCATATGACAATGTATAGACACATAGAGAGAAATGTCCATATACCAGTAGGAGAGGTCTGAAATAGATTCTCCCTTGTAGCATTCAGATGAATCAGCCATGCCAATACCTTCACTTTCCCCTATAACTCCAGAACTGTGAACATATATTTTTGTTGTAACCACAACAAAATTGTAATCTCTTGCACTTGGTAATTATAGCCTCATCACAAAAACATAAGTATGTGTGTAAAATATAGTCCTTATTTCATAGAGAAATATGAACACAAGAATATCAGTGGTTGGTATCATTTTCCATATATTTGCTCAAAAAACATGGAGGCCTTCCTTTCTAATATTCTTTACTTTGCATCTCATCTCTAATTATCACCAAACATTTCTCAAGTATCATCACTTCTTTTTATTACCATGAATCTTAGAATGTCTAGACCACCATAAAATCTTGCTTAACTTGGCTATTTGAGTCCATTCTTTCCTTTCTACAGGCTGTTCCTGAACCAGAATGGTAGAAAACATGGATCCTATTTCTTGCCTTGGACCTTGACATGGTTCTTCTTTGGTCATTGAGCAGAGACCATTCAGCTCATTTGGTTTACCCATCTCTGCAGGGCCTGAAACCTCATGCCTTTTGAAACACAACGTAAGTGACTTCTGCTGAATGAGTGAGGGGACAATCAGCCCTCAACTCTGACATTGCCGTAACTAGGAAGCTATAGAGAATATGATGTATCTGTGTTTTGCTGTTTGGCCTCAAACAGTATGTAGCTCAGATCTCACTAAGGAGGGAATAAATAGGCTAAATCCCATGAACTTTTTTATAGACTGCTATTTTTTGAGAATGGAGATGAAACATAACACAATAATCTTACTGAGATTAAGAGTGATCAGAGGTCCAAGTGACAGAGGTAGTGAATGCTGATAAGATGGGGAACTTTTTCAAGAAGTCATAGAATCTGCCTAAAGGAATAACTTAGGTTTTTGGCTAAATATCACATTGGGCATGTTGCAGGTGATAAAGGATGAGTCTGGGGAAAGAGAAAACTGTTGAATACAGAGAAGCTACTTGGGAGTGATGTGAGCAATGTGTAGATCTTATGAAATGCTAGATAGTGTTCAAGTTCATGTCAATGATAATAAAGTTTCATTACTAAAAATCTGAGTTTTTAATAGAACTCAAGAAAAATCAAGTCTAAAGAGTAGGACAACCCTAAAGTAAAGTCTATTCAAGAGTTACATAAACAAAGTAAGAATGCAAACCTTGAAAACAACCAAATTGATGTGCTGGCAAATTTATAATTTGCAGAAGCAAAACAAACTATTTCCAGCATACCCAACACTACAGAAACACTACTAGATAGAGAAAATATTTCTGCACCTAATCAGGATTAATATCAACCAATGAAGTTTAGAAATAATGACTAGCCCTACTTCATATACTGGGTAGACATGCCCAGTCTTAATACATGGAGAAGTGTAGGCGGAGCCTGCTTGTTTATTTCTTGGCCACCCAGATGAGAAATAATCACACAGAAACTATATTAATTACAACACTTCTTGGCCAATAACTTATGATTCTTATTAAGTAACTCTTACATCTTAAATTAACCTATTTCTATTAATCTGTGTATTTTCATGTGACTGTGGCTTACTGGGTAAAGTGTTGACATCTGTTTCCTTCGGCAACTACATGGTGTCTCCTTGGCTCCACCTACTTTCTCTGTATATCTCCATTCAGATTTCCCACCTGGCTTTATTCTGCCCTACCATAGGCCCAAAGCAGATTCTTTTTTAACCAATGGTAATAAAACATATTCACAGCATACAGAAGGGAATCCGGCATCAGGGAGGTACTTAATCTTACTGCAACTTGTTATGTAATGTTTTATCTATACTTGTAAGAGACCTGCTCTTTCTGGGATGGAGATGGAAGAGGAGAGGATTGAGGGATGGGAGGAAGAATGACGGAGAGAGACTGGGAAGGGAGGATGGGGGAAGGCTGTGACTGGGAAGTAAAATAAATAGATGAATGAAAAAAATAATGAATGGCATGTGGTAAGAAGAAAAAATAAGAATTTAAAAATCACAGCTTTAACTTGTTCAAGAATTTCAGAGAAACTAGAAAATAATGGGGCAGCACATATGAACTCTCAGTAGGGAATTGGTTACAGATAAGGTGAAATTTCATTCTAAATTTTAGAACTGAAAACATCGCATCAGAATTCAAGGGTTCACTATACTAAACATTGCAAAACACTAAATATGCAAATGGTCAGTAGAAACTATTCAAACAGGAGGGCTGAGAGTTAAAAGGCAAACAAAAAAGCCTGGGACAAAAACAACAAGCAAACCAAAGAAAAAGCTTAACAAAACCTCAGTGTCTCACAGAACATTACCAATCAATGTGCAATTATGGCAACAGAAAATGTGCAGAGAGGGAATATTTTGAAGAAATAATGGATCCACGAATCACATCCTGATCAAATTATTGAAAGTCAGTGCAAACAAACAAAAGTAGAAAAAGAAGTCCAACATGTTGCACATGATGAAACAGGGGAAAATAGTTGTTGCTTTTTCACCAAAATTATGTAAAACCAGAAATAAACAAATCAGTATATATTGCAGCTCAGGGTCCTGGGCTGGCCTGGTGGTTTTGCAACCTCAGCCTTCCAAGTATTGGTATTAGATCCCTGAGTACCAACACCAGCAACAATTTGTTTCCTGTACGGTTTTACTAAAAAAGAATGTTAAAGGAACCCTGGCTAAAAGAAAAATTTTATAAAAAATTGTACTATGGATGAAGAAAGAAATCTAAAAATATCCAATGTGTATATAATAAAATGCATTTCCGAGTTACTAATTTAAGAAGTAATTGATAATGCTATAAAATAAAAATTGCAGAATTTAAAAAACTTGGAAGAAAACTTATGAAAATGTTACTACAAAATATGACAGAGACAATCAGAATGTATTATTAGAAAGTTGTCACCGTGTATGTGGATTTAAATATTTGAAGGTAAGTTACAATGAGTTTAAGATGCATATTTCAAAAGTCAACACAATTGCTAAAACAAACAGAAAAGAAAGGGTTACTGTTTGAAAGTCAACAAAAGATCAAAATATCATGTATTAGTATTCAGTTAACTAAGGGCAGAAAAGCACAAATGTAAAGGAGAATAAGGGAAAATTAAAGTCAAATTAGAAGAGGTATTACTCAGATGGAGGCTAACAGATGTCTTAAATGTGAATGACATGGCCATTCTTATGAAAAGAAAGATACTTTCAATGTGGAACAATTGCTTGCTACTTGTAAGAAAAACTTCCTATGTAAGTGGTCACGTTAAAAGTAAAGGAAGGCAGGGCTGAAAAGATGACTCAGTGGTTAAGTCTGGCTGCTCTTCCACAAATCTGGGTTTGAGTCCCAGCACCCACATGGTGGCTCACAAGTCTGTAATACTAGTCTCAGGGGATTTGATGCCCACTCCTTGTTTTTGTGAGGACCAGACATACATGCAGATAAAACACCATAGGCACATAAAAAAAACAAAAAACAAAAAAACAGTAGACAAGCAAATGCAATGAAAACACTGAAGTTGGAGGGGAAGAGGGATATGATTCAAATATACTGCTTAGTTGTATGAAAATACCTCCTAGTAGATATAACTTTTACATTCGCCCTAATTCATCTTAAACAGACAATGATACTATGTCATATAACTGTGTCAAAATAAAACACCGCCACCACCAAAACAGTGAAAGTAACCAGCAATCAGACAACACACACTTGTTAAAAGAAAAAACAAAATATTGTGAGAGTCAAAGATTAAAAAATGTACAGTGGTAGATTATCTTCATTTGATGTGTGTAGGTGACTGCTGTTAGTCATAAAGCATCTAATTCATTAGTGCTTTTTATGATAATTTAAATTTGTTTAAAAATATAAATTTATGCATGCATATGATACGTTTTTATCAAATCCACCTGTTACTTGCAATTCCTCCCCAATAACCCTACCGCATCATTAACCTCTTATGTGCTCCTTTTTAATGCACAGCGATTCCACTTAGTACTACCTGAATGGACATAAGTATGTTTAGCCTCTTAGAGCCTGCATCCCTGAATGAAACTGAACTCTTGTTCCTCCAGTAGCCATCAGTGACCAATAGCTCCTCAGATAGGGATAGGATTTCATGAGCCACTTATTTATCTATCTGGGATTCTGAGCTCGGCAGGTCTTGTTTATGTAATTACAAACACCCTATTTCCATCTTTACAAATGATCCTGTTGTGTTGGGGAAATACTGCTTTGCTGCAGAATTCCACTACCTCTGGTTCTTGTGAACTTTCTGCCTCCTCTTCAAGCATGATCCCTGAAACTTGGGGTCAGGGGTATGATATCCCTTTTATGGCTGTGGACTTCACAGTCCTTTATTTTCTGTACATTGATCAGATGTTGGTCTCTGTATTAATTGCCATCTACTACAAAAAGAAGCATGTCTGAATTGAGAAATGTCCTGAGTATAAGAAAATACTTAGGGGTCAGTTTGTTACTATACCCATTTATCAGAACAATAGCACTGGGTTCTTCCCTGGGATCTAGGACCTAGCCAGGCACAGGTTTTTGACCCAGTTAAGGTAGCAGGAATGAATGCTATCTTATAGAGCAGGCTTTAAATTCAGTCAGAAGAAAGTTAGTTTCTTAGTTTCTCTCTCTCTCTCTCTCTCTGCCCCCTTTCTCTCTCTCACACACACTCAAACACATATACATATGCACATCACCATTATACTGGTGGACCACATACATTATCAGCATAGTTATTATTATAACTTTGAGGGTTTATGGCTGATAATGTTGTTAAATATTCGCCCCCTAACAACATTCATTGGAACTTTCAGCACTATGAAATTGAGCGAGCAAACATGAAATTTTCAGGCTGGTGCAAGCTTCATCTTTCCATGTCCATTGATTTAAATATGTGGTGTTTTCAGCCATACGGTCTTACTATTAAAGTTGTGGTGGTAAGTAAGGTCTCTGGTAATAGTTTGTAATGTTTGGAAGATGTCTATGTACCCCAGTACTAACAACTTGTAAAGAGGTAACCCATGCATGATACTCAGCCACTATGGAAGGAAGCATGACTGTTCATCAAAAACATAGAAATGAATGTACTATATCATCCAGCTATTCTACTCTGGGGATTTTCATAAGAGACTGTATATTTTAATACAGAGATACTTCATCCCTCATGTTCCTTGCTGCTTTATATATAATAGCCAGTAAATGGAATGAATGGATAATGAAAATATGGTATGTATAAATAACGGAAATTTCCTCAGCTGTACCAAAAAGTGAAGTTGTGAAATTCACAGGTAAATCTATGGAATTGGAAACAATCCTTTTTAATGAGGCAACCCAGCCTCACAAAGACAAATGTTACATGTTCTCTCTAATATGTGGAAGCTACTTTGTATCTTTAGGTATGTGTGCTTAAATTGAAGTACCCATAGAAGTTGGGAAAGTAGTAAGGGTCTGTGTGAGAGATTTCAAACTGAGGGATATAAAAGCACATGTGGTTTGGAGGGAGAAAGGGAAATAGTGGACTAGGAAGGGAGAATGAAGTAGAAGGTGGGAGGATAAAGCAGAGGAGGGAGTATGGAGAGGGATAATTTACACTGAAGATCATTGAAAACATTATATAGAAACTTATTGCAGAAGTTTTCTAATAATATAAACATATATATACATAACACATACATATATATACATATGCATACACATATATACCTGTCATTTAAACTCCTTTGTGTGTGTGTGTGTGTGTGTGTGTGTGTGTGTGTATACATGTTAAAGGAGTTTAAATAAAGTTAACTCTACAATGGAGGGACAATGCCTCTCCTAGATACATAGGCTATCAAATAAAATGCCCATTAGTGTGCTTCAGGCAGTGAAGTCTTTTTGAAATATTTGAAGGTCACCCTCTCCAAGAGTGACCTTCAAACAGCGACCTAAAGAAACCATAAAAATATGACTTTCAGTTTCTTTCCCTATATGTTGAAAGCTTACTATTTTTAAAACTTTCCTTGAAAGAATGGACATTGCAGTGAAACATGTGTTTTTAATTTTTCTTCCTAATAATTCAAAGTAAACTATATGTATAACAAGAATAGGCAGTCAAGCCCTAATTGGAGGACTTTGCCACCGTGTCTCAAATGTGTAAGCTACTCTAAAAGTATAAAATGCATAATTATATAATACATAGGCTTATACAGTCCTGAAGAGAATCCAAAGTACAAACCCATGAACTTAATGTATTGAAGGAAAAGGTTATTTGTTAGTAGTTAAGAAATGAATAGTTATCAAATTTGCATGTTATATAATTTACTGGGAAACCAGCTGAGGAAAAATAAGTTTTAATATGTAATATTTTTATTATTAATCCTTTAACAATTTCATATATGCATAAAACAGTTTTGATCCCACTCACTTCCACTCCACCTTCAGCTCCTCCCAGATTCACTCCCCACTAAACTCCCTAATTCCTTCCCAATTAACTTTCTACTCCCCACCCCCCCACAATGCAGTGTTCTCTGATTTTTAACCTATAGAGCACAAATTGTGCTACCTAGAAATTTGTAGGTGAAGGTTCATCCAGTGGAGTATGATGGACCTACTGGGGGCCATAGTCTCCCTCCCACAGAAGCCATCAACTCTCAGAAGTTCCTCAACTAAGGTTGAGGGCTCATGAGCCCCTCTGTCCATCCATGCTATAGTTTTGAAAGCATTGATCTTATATAGGTTTTATGCAAACAGCCCCAACTGTGGGAGTTCATTAGTTCAATGATCCTGTTGTGCCTAAAAGAAATGTTTTTATTTCTCTGGTTCTCCACAACCTTTGTCTCTTAGAGTCTTTCTGTCTTCTCTTCCATGGTGGTTCTGAGCCTTGGGACGGGGGTAGAGGGTTTGATGTAGATGTACCATTTGTGGCTGAGTATCCCATAAATATTTTTCTCTGCACTTTGAACAGTTATGAGCTTGTTTGTTAACTACTCTTCACTGTAAAAGTAACATTCTTTGAGAGTTGCATTAATTTATTAGTATAGACATATATGTAATATAGATAGTATATAAGAGAGTAATTTCGTGCTATGTCCATTTAACAAAATAATAATAGGCTTACCACTGAGGTCATGAGCTCTTCATCTATAGGATTTTGGTCAGATTTACGGTATTAGGCATATGTTTTTTCCCATGGAGCAGGCCTTATATCTACACACAAAGTACTTGGTTGCCCCTCTAGGATTTGTGCCATTATTGCAACCACAGTGAAATTCTACTTAACTTTCTGTTATTGTAGCTCACAGATATTTCTCTCTCATTAAGCTCAGAAATAAACCCCAAAGAGATCTCATTAAATCTCAAAAATCTGAACATTCTAAAAGCCTGTGTAGGGTGTACTCTTAAAGTACTCAGATAAAAACTTTCAGCACAGGACTCATCTAGGAAAAAAGACCAAAAATCAATAACCAGGATTTCATAAAAGTGAAAAACTTCTGCACTACAAAGTAAGCTATTAATTTACTGAAGAGGTAGCATACAGAATGGAAAAAAAGAACTCGTTGTCAACTATATATGTGAGTATTAGAAGCTAGGTTATACAATCAACTCAAATTAAACACCATTAAAGCAAATTAAACCCAATTAAAAAGTGAGCTATGAAATTGAACAGAATTCTCAGAAGACATATAAATGGAGAAGAAATATTTTTAAAGCTATTCATTGTTGTAGTCACTAGGAAAATGCAAATTAAAACCATTTTGAGATTTCATTTTACCCTAGTCAGAATGGGAAATATTAAGAAAAGAAAATGCAATAAATAGAGCAAGGATGTGAGGAAAGACCATGCTGCTGGTGTGAGCAAAGGCAAGTGCAGCCACTGTGGAAATCAGTGTGGTGGTTCCTCAGGAAACTATTACTGGTGTACTATGTGACCTAGCCACACCACTCCTGGATATATACCCAAAGAATTCCTACTATCAAATTCCCTACTATTGAGGTACGTGCTTATCCATGCTCATCTCTGTCCTATTTATAATATATCTAGGACATAAAAATAGTCTAGATGTCTACCAACCGATTAATGGATGTTGAAAATGTTATGCCTATACACAATGGGATTTTATTCAGCTGTAAAACTAGAAATGATTCAATTTGCAAGTAAATAAATGGAGCTGGAAACCATTGTATTGAGAGAGGTAACACAGACACAGGATAGCAAATGGTTCATGTTCTTGTTCACATATGGATTCTAGTGCTGAATCTTTAAATTTGTGTTTTTAACTTGTACCTATAGAATCTAGGAAGCTAAACTAGGGTATGTATGGGAAGAGCAGAATAATTTTCACTAACAGTTTACACGCATGCAAATGGAAACTGGAATTCTCGGTACATAAAAGTAAGTGTATAGACTTTTTATACTGGTGCTGCAACAATGTAACGTAAGAAACTATGGATATTATGAGCCAGGAAAGTTGACTGCAAGATCTCCTTCTATACAGACAAAGTGAGAAGCTTACAGACTCATTTCCCAGTGACAGCGTTGAAAATGATTTTGAAAACATATGGTGATTTCAGCTCTGTGGAATCATCCTTAAGGCATATAGCAAATAAAGCGTGAGTCTAGCGAGATAGAGATGGCTGCAGTCTGCCCAAGAGGGAGCATAATTTCTTTTTGAGCCTGAGAAATCACGATTGTCAGGCCATGGTTCGCCTTAGAAATACCAGATAATCAATTTTTAACTCCCCGATAAAGCATGTTGTTTAGGAAGAATGCTGTGTCAAGATGCCAGCTGGTGGCGGTTTTCGGCCCTGGAGCTTTTGCTGACTTGCTGTTTCAGAGGCTGTTGGTTACTGATAACCTTCATATGACAGCCCTTTAACGACCAATCATGTAAAGCTTAATGTATGAACAGACACCAGCACAGATCCAAATTCATTTAAAACGACTGTTGTAGCTAGCAGGGTCAAGCAGGGTCAGAAGAAAAGTTGCTAAAAGCAAGTTATTTCTCTTCACCCCATTTGTTACCTTATACCTCTTAAAAACTCACTATCCTTGCACGTGATAGAACATGGATTTAGTTTTCTACTGAGCTCCACGCCTTCCTACTTGCAAATCGAGTCAGTCCGTGCATAAAACTGTCTTTGCTTTTATTTTAGCCTTGTTTATAGTTTCTTAGTTTACAGAAATAATGTTTGCTCAAAACAATCTATTGAAACTCAGTAAACACAGCAAGTATGTGACATTTGCACTGCAACTCATTTCCTCCCTCGCCTCTTTGAATCCAATATAAAGGAAATTTCGCTCTAGGCACATGCAGACAAAGATTACAAGCTCTACTGCCTACAAATTGCCCGGGGAGGCATGTAGTACCTTCCAGGGAAGGGCAAAACCAGACTCCCAGATATCTGTTTTATAGGCTGGACTGCTAGATGGTAGCATTGAAAGAAGTGTACTTCCCCCTTTTAACAGCCCTACCTCAGACAATGGAAGCAGTATCCTGGGCACAGGTACTGAAATTAATGGCTCTTTCTTTCCCACAAAAGCTTGATGTGCAGTGGAGGTTTCATGATGGCAGAAGTAACTTTAGAAGATGCAATGCTTACCAACGTTGGTTGCCAACTGAATGTCCAGCTCCTAAAACTGGGATGTTACTCAGTAAGCCAGGGTGACTTTTTCCCCCAGTTCTATATTTGTGAGCTTTGTTGTTTTTGTTTGTTTGTTTGTTTTTTTGCACAGAAAGTTTAGCAAACCATAAAACAATTCCTCAGACGTTCCCAAAGGAAAGTGCCTTTTCTTTTCTTTTTTTCTTCAAGCGCATACATGAAGAATTCAAGACTGAAAGTATACCCCAAAACACTGAAGGATATGTTAAAAAGTGTGAATATAGTCACAAACCAGACATGGTGCCATGCCCCTGTAAACTCTTGCACTCAGGAAAGAGAGGCAGGCAGATCTTAGTGAGGGGTCAGCCTAGTCTACAAAGTGAGTTTCAGAACGCTATCCTGAGTGAGGTAACCCAAACCCAGAAAGATGATTATGGTATGTACTCACTCATTAGTGGACCCTAGCTATAAAATAAAGGTCACCAAGCACTTAGCTCGCAAGCCCAGAGAAGCTGAATACCTAGGTGAACCCAAGGAAAGCATACACAGAACCTCCTGGAAATTGGAAGCAAACAGGATCATCAAGCA
>PVIU01017628.1:0-41363 GCA_004026605.1 Ondatra zibethicus
CAGGAGGGATGGGGGTGGGCCTTGGACTTCCAACAGGGCAGGGCACCATGCCCTCTTTCAAGGAAGAAGGGGGAGGGAGGAGGGGTGGGGGGGTAGTGGGAGGGGACCGGGAGAAGGGGAAGAAAGGAAAAAAAATTTTATATCTTTAATTATGTTCTTGAATGGAAAAAATAAAACAAAACAATGTATGGAAAAAAAAGTGTAATGGTCCAACACTACTCCAGGAGAGCTACGGTGAAAAATGCCACAACACAAACCACAAAGAGGATTTCCAGCAAGCAGAGCTCTCACAGCCTGCTTAAGGGAATGCAGGCAACGTCAGAAAGACAGTTCATGTACATTCCGCATGCACTCCTGCAATGCAGCAACGCCAACTGGAGGAACTTTTGCCCCAAGAAATTAGATCATACCCTCAAAGTCTTGTATGAGATTGTTTATAGAATCTATAGGCATAAAAACAATCACCAACACAGTTTATCTTTTTATTTTTATTTTATGTGCATTGGCATTTTGTCTGTATGTACATAGGAGCGTCATATGTGTGCAATGCCCTCAGAGGACAAAAGAAGGTGCCACATCCTCTAGAACTGGAGGGAAGATGGTTGTGAACTGCCGCGTGGGTGCTGGGAGTTGAAACCTGGTCCTCTGAGAGAGCAACTAGTGCTCTTAACCACTGAGCCATCCCTCCAGCCTCATTGATACAATTCTTGTGCCTACCAGCAGAATGTATAACAAATTAGAATAGTCACATACTGGAATGCTACTCAGGAATAAAATAAGTAATAGCCATTTAACACCTGCAATGCTAGAAATGAAATTAAAAAGAAAACTGAAGCAATACAGACAGACCAACCCTCCCCTGCAATGTGATTCCATTTATACAGATTTCGTGAGGAGGCAAAACTAATCTATAATGATAAAAATCCGGTTAGGGGATGTTTCTGGGGGAGGGTACTTTTTGGAATTCTTTTTTGTTGTTGTTTCTTACTTCTTTTTTTTTTGAAAATTTCATACAATATGCTTCAATCATACTCACTCCTCCCCTCCAAATCCTCCCAGATCGATCCTCACTTACTACCCACAGGCTGATAATGTTACAAGACATCACAAGCTAATAAATAAAACATCCCAGTGCAAAGAAAAGGTTTCTTCTTTTGGATGTTGGCCAACAAGTTCCCACAGACACCCAAACAACATAGGCCATTGCCATTCATCTTTTTTACACTTCAGAACATGACAATAAGACCCTACTGCTGGAGTTGTAGAACGTGGAGACAACAAGCTGGTCCTGATCTAAAAGATGCATCCCTACTGGCTTGCTTTCATAGTGCTTGAAAGTGCTGTGCATTCTACCAGAGGAGAAACCCATCATCTTACCTGGCTGTGATCCTTGAGAGCTACAACAATGACCAGTCTTGCAAGACATGCTCACTAGTACAATTGTGGAATGAACACCATGGGAGTAACCAACCACTTTCTGGTGGATTTAAGGTTCACACCAAAGGATGAAACCCATACCTGGTACCATTACTAGGTCAAGAACCTTGGGATAGATAGGTCTTTATCAAGAACCTACTACTAGTATATCAATAAATGGTCATATTATTAAACAGACTCATAATGATTTATCCTTATATTCATAAGTGAGTGCATCTTTCAACCCTCATCAAAGAAACATCTATTTGCAGTAGGTGAGACCCACGACAGCACAATGTGTGGAGATTAAGATACTGTGTTCTCTTTCTTAATGCTATCAAATATAAAATATCAAAATTTATAACTCTAACTGTACCAGTTTTATAGATTTTACTGTGTTTAAATTGTACGTCACATTTTTTCTTTTAAAGTAAGAATGCAACTTTTCTCAAATTTGAAATAATTTCTAGTGTATTTAAAACAAGAACTATAGAAACCCCCTTTTAAAGGTCTTGAAACTTGAAATTTTTTCAAACTTACAGGGTTATAACTTTTAAATTTTGATACTTACATAGTAAATAATTATGAGAAGCAAATACTCTACTTAAACCATTTAGGGTCATGGTTCAGTGTTTAACACACTGCTCATTTCAGACAGGGCTAAAGATTGTGTTGGGTTTAAGGACAAATGAGTTGCAGTTATCTAAAAACATAGCTGACTGTTGTAATTGTTCTGACAAAGAACACCTCTCTGTGTCACCTCTCGATGTCACCCCCCTTAGTTCCCCCTGTGTGTGCACATTTCCTAAGCCAGTTTTCCTTAATATCAGTGAACATCAGAATCATGTAGAATTCTTGTTGAAACAGATGGTTGAGACCCACACTAAATTTCTGACCCAATGAAGTTTGGCGGTGGGCAGTCTTAAGTTTGCATGTTACATGTTCCCCAATGATGGTACTAATGCAGTTTGATCACACTTCAAGGACTTATGCTTCAAACACTCTTGAATTCTCAGAATAAAGATCAATATTTAGGAGGAGGAGGCAGGAAGATCAGTGAGTTCAAGGTCACCTGAGTTACAGAGTAGGAGCCCATCTCAAAGTGTTGAATTTTTTTTAGTACTAGCATCCACTAACAACTGCAATTATCATTAAAAAGTAAGTACTTTCATTGGGCAGTGGTGGTGCATGACTTTAATCCCAGAACTCAGGAGGCAGAGGCTGAGGGATCTCTGTGAGTTTGAGGCCAGCCTGGTCTACAAGAGCTAGTTCCAGGACAGCTAGGGCTTCTTCCCCTTGTGTTTGCTCCTTTGCTGATAAACATATATACATATGTTTTCTACTCAGATCCTAGCTTTGTCAATGGCAGGGTCCCTGTACTAGGTGTCTACGTACCCCTCAAAACTAGAACAATTGTATTGCTAATAGGTGATAAGTAAATGCTAAGGGTCCAAAAGTTTGTACATTTTTCTAAGCATGTATCAACACTATCTTTCCATTATTGGGAATTACCTGTCATTGGGACAGTGACTTGGTAATGTCCAGTCATGTTGCGGATTGATGAGGAAACCCCAGGACAGGAAGACTGAACTTGGTGTCAAAGTACCAACCACAAGCTGGAGAGGTTTTCGAGAGCGAGATTTACCTGTGGAGGCAACACAAGGTTAATTTTTTTAACTTAATTTTTTATTGATTTTTTTGGGGGAATTTCACATCATGCACCCCAATCTCAGTCCCTCCATATCTGATCCTCACCCCCCATGGTGTCCCCTCTAAAAGAAAAATAAAAAAAAATACTAATTCCAAACAAACCAACCAAACCAAACAAACACCCCACTTCACTCCTCCATCTTTCCTGCCTCCCCACACCTCTTCATTCACCTTGGTATCCCTGGGAGCTGCAGTGAGGACACAGTACCTTTTGATTGATGTTTTGAGTAAAATGCACATAAAAAGAAGACTTGGTTAGATGATATTCCTTTCCTTTTTTGGTTTAGCTTTTATCATGTCAAAATATTTTTGAGTCATAAAAATAATACAATTTTTATCAATTCTTTGAGAAGTTCATAGCTTTTCATATAGTCTACAAATAGATTTTTGTCCATGAATTTAAACATGAATCCAAGGAAATGCTTTATTGTTCTTGGGTGTGTATATTTATATATGTATACATGTGTGTGAATGTACATGTTTATTTGTGTATGCATATACATAAACCACGTGCAATGATATCTAGCTTTAGTTTTCCTATGAGTCCATCATTGTGGAAGTGTTGGCTATAATGAGTGAAGTAAACACCCTTCACACACTTACATCTCTGTGTATATACACACTCGGTTTGTTTCATTTCTTCCACGGATAAATTAAAAACGTGCCTTTTAGACCAGTGGTTCTCAACCTGGTGGATCATGAGCCTTTTGGGGGTTGCATATCAGGTATCCTGCCTCTCAGATATTTGCATTACAAATCATAACAGCAGCAAAATTACAGTTATGAAGTACCAAAAGAATAATTTTCTGGTTGGGGTCATTACATCACGTGGAACTATATTAAAGTATTGCAACATTAAGAAGGTTAAGAACTACTGTTTTAGACTGAATTAATATCCTCCAAAATGAATGTAACATTTTAATGGAAGTTGTATGTCATATTTTTTAAAAAATCTTATCTTAAAGTGTAAACTCCCTTGATATAACATTATAATAAGCATATGCTTACAGTAAGCACACAAATGGAAAGCTGCACACATTTTATATAACACTGTAAGGTGGGAGTCATATAGGAAGTGCAGTTGTTCTGATGGGACTAATTGTATTTGGGAAATATCACATGTTATGCTGATGAATGGATATAGAGTCTTTTCAAACTCACGGGGGTAAGGGTGTGGGGGTAAGCATTTCAATTTCAAAAATTGTTTGAAACTATAGAAATGAGAAGTCGGTTTCTGAAAAGGAAAGAGTTTGAATACAGGTTCAACCAGGGAAATAAAATCCAGATTTGAAAAATAAGTCTCACAAAACTGCATCATCACTCTCTTTACTCCAAGAGACTGGGAATATTGTGTTTATTGTAAGAAGAACTTCTGATTTCTCAATATGATATACTTGGAACAACACAACACAGTTCCTGGGACCTTTATTAAAGCGTATAAGACAGGACCCCATAAGCGAGCATAATGGTGATTATTTGAATCAAACACTCTTGAAAACTGCCATGTCTGTTTCTTTAAGTTCTGTCAATTATGACTCCAGGAAAAAAGCCTCTGGATCCAGAATTTACACAATGTAGTGATCTAAAAATGCCTCATTCTAATACAGTTACTTATGGGGTGTTGTATCTTTCAAAGCAGAGTTTATCCTTAAACAACTGTCATTTCCTTATGCTGAATTATCAACACCTTCAACTTTTAAAAAATAAACTGAATTTTTTTATTACATATGGCTCTATGACTTGAGTGAGTGTCCCCATGCTGAAAGCTTGGTTTTCATATCATGCTGTTCCTGGGAGTTACTACAAGAAGTAAGCCATAATGGGACAGGTTTAGATCTTTGGGGTCTCCCCTAAATGGAGGACTGTAGAATCCTAGTCTCTTTCCCTTTCTTGTTTTTTTTTTTTTCATTCTGATCATAAGGTGAGCATTAATGCCCCCAAAGAATGGGATCCAGTGATTATGGAATCAAATTTCTACACTTGATCTCAGCCAAAAGGCTGAGAAGTGATGGAATCAAACTTCTAAAACTAAGGTTATCTTGGGTATTTGACTTAGTAACAGAACACTAGAAACTTAATTAGAGAATTTGAACTCTTAAGGATATCTAAAGTCATTTATGGATATCATAAAAGCTGGTGTCTACAAGCATTCATGTACTCTTCTCTATAAAGCTTTCAGAGGCATCTGTCACCATGCCTTGCAGATGGTGATTTCAGTGGTCTACATTTGACCTCCAAGGAGAAGAGATGAGAGTCTTGATTGAAGGTAGGGGGCACACACAGCTTAGAAACAAACACTGAGGTAATTATATTATTCTTCTGTTTCTGAGTTGACTTGTCATGAATGTAATACAACAGCATATTTTATAGATAAACAATAAAGATCAGAAAAGTCTCAAGGGTGTCCAAAGTCATGCAGATTGCAAGGTAAAAACTCATATTTGGGTTTCCTTGATTATTTTCTAATTTCCTTTATAATGAATCTTTGGCTCTGCTCACAATATATGAAGAGATGAAATGCAGCTTAGAGATGAAAACATGTATATTTCATTCCCCAAGGGATCCCAAACTTGCATGATCAAATGATTATGTCACTACCGTGGTGGTTTTAATACGAAAAAGATTAGCTAATTATAATCTGCGTGGCAAATGTGAATGTAAAACAAATGGACATGATTCCGTTAGTCACCGCTTCTCTCCCAGATGCAGAAAACCAAAACAAAAATGACATCCAGTGCCTGAAAGGAAAGGTGGACTGTCGCATGCTGAACAGGGTGACACAATTTCCTGAGCTAGGAATAAGGAAGTGAGAAATAATTCCCAGGACTAGTGTCAGAAATCTTGAAATGAAATGAAGGTAGAAATTAATACTTAAGCTACAAGAGCCTCAGTGGTCTAATTTTCTTTATAATTTCTATTTCTATGATCAGGGTTACATGAACAATCAGTTCCATGACTAACCAAATGAAATCAGATTCTAAGATACGACAGTCACATTTGACCTTATTATCCAAAATTTTGAAACACTGTCTTGAGATACTAAGTTTTCTCCTATGCTTCAAGATTCTTGATCATTTGATGATACTTGTAAAAGAAATAATGGAAGCCAAAGAAAAGGAGAGAAGGGTGTTGGAAACTGAATTATGGTGACCAGCCCTGTGTTGGTACAGTGGGTACAAATTCAGAGTAGCCAAGGCCCCTACGCTCTGTGTGGTGGAAGTGTCAAATGCTGTTCCTCCCATCTGATCCCTCCAGATAAGTAGAACACACACACACACATACACAGATGCTTTTCTGCATAACATTGAGGGTTACTCAGAAGGCAAAAGTGGACAGGGAATGACTGAGTGGAGGAGAGTTCACACTAGAGAAAGCAAAGCAAAACTCTGTGGTCGATACTGTGCACAGGAAGGAAGATGCTCTCTTAGAGGACAGAACACTGTCCTTCAGAGCAATGTTCAGCTATGTCTTACTAATTAGACATGGCAAGCTTTTAATCTTTGTCTTTAGTTTTACTCCTGTGCTGTGGTTAGATGCCCCAGCAAGAGCAATTTAGAGGAGGAAGGGTTTATTTTGGCTCACAATTCAAGAGTACTTCATTTATAGTAGAGAAGTCAAGACAGAAGGAGCTTGAACTGACTGGTGGGGCACATCCACAACCAAGAAGAAGAGACTGAAGGATTCATGCACTCAGCTAGTCTCTTCCTTTTATGTGGTCTAGAACTGGAGCTCAGGGAATCGTACTGCCCACTGTTAGGTCTTTCCATCTCAATCAACCTAATTGACATAACCCCTCATGGGCACCCAGATACCAAATAATCGCTAACAGGTGTGTCAAGAGGTATGTTTCCAAGGTGATTTCAGCTCCTGTCAAGTTGCTAACAATATCACAGTCATGTTGATGTTTTACTCTTATTCATATGTATTTTATCCATTTTCTGTCTCCAGCCTTCCTGGTCTGAGAGTAGCCCAGAAGGCAAAGACATAGAATAAATAAAGCCAAAGCTCCAATCTCTACAGTACATACACAAATGAGATATCCTTTTCAAACAAATGGTATCCTTAAGCTAAGGTTAGACATAAAGCTTTGTCTTTAAAATCTGAAAGACCAATAGTGGGCAAGAGAATAGAACTAGTCAAAATGACACTGACCATAGGCCAGGAGCTGTGTTAACTCACTTATCCCTCACAATAACCAAGGTGAAGGGAGCATGTTAATTGTCTAAAGCCCAGAGTAGGCAGTGACAAGTAGTAGCAATGCCAACTTAATGCTAAGAGTAGTGTCTAAGACCAGCCTATGCTGCTTGTCCAACAGGGTAAGTTGCAGACTCTGGACTGATACCATGTATACCCATATTGCTAAGCCATTCCCAAAGCATTTCATCTTGAGCATGCAACAGAAGATGAAATTGCATGGTGCATAGGAAAGTACAAGAAAATCTAGAGCAAGGATCATACCTGAACATGACTTCTTCTGACTGGGAGGAGGAGCGGGTCGCACGACTATCAGATACTTTGGCTCCGCATCTGAAACAACAACATTATCTTTCAGCAAAACCCTTTCCTTCAGAACCAGCACAGCAATTAGCACACCCACATCCTGAATGAACATTTGATGGTGTTAAACTCTCTCTGACCCCAGTACCACTGAAAGAGAAGACTCAAGCACTGGAAAATTAATACTTTCTAAAAAGCCCATTAAGTCTTAGAAATGAAAATTAGATCCATATTTTCAAACCCAAATGGGCTTGGGTGGGGATGAGATCTTTAAGAACACGCTACACAGACTTTTCTTTTTTAAGTAAAATCACCTTATTCTCATTAACTCACAAATGAAAACATCACACAGCTTGTTTAAGGAAACCACTCAAAATTCCTGCCCAGTTCCAAACCCTATGCATCTCAATGAATGCCTCTACCATCAGAATGTCCATTCTGATGCTGTGCGGCTCTGCTTAAGGCTTTCCCTTTCACTTTCCAGTTCATCCTTATGCATTTATCCAGCACTAAAAATGAAAAAAAAATCCGCATGTTGAAACTAGAAAAAATAGCTTTCTGTCATCTTTCACCACTCACGGGTCCTTTTGCCTGCATCCCTTCTTTCCACACATCTACCGTTACCCACTTGAAAGCCTTTCTCAATTTTGTATTATACCCACACACTCATTTACACACACACACACACACACACACACACACACATACACACACACTCGCATGTATGTATATGTGCCACATGTTTTTCTAGGGCCCTCAGAGGTCAAGAGAAGGCATCAGATTCCCTGGAACTTTAGTTACAAATGGTTGTGAGGTACCACATGGATGCTAAGAACCAAATCCCAGTCCTCTGCAAGAGCAGCAAATGTTCTTAACTTCTGAGTCATCATTCCAGCCAGATACAGTATATTTATTAATTATTTGAAAATTTCAAACATGCATACAATTTATTTTAATAAATATTTAGTCCCTACTTCTTCCCCTAACACCTCCTAGATTCAGTCCATGCCATCCCCAATCTCATGTCTTTTTTTAAACTCCACTGAATCCTAACCGGTAAGAATGGAGGTTATCCACCAGAGCTTATCGTTGAAATATCAGAGACAATCCTTAAAAATATTTAGGCCTTAAATTATGCATATAAAGTTATGTTAAACCCTATTAGATACTATACTTGATCTTATCTAAAAGGCTGAGAAGCAGCATTAAAGATAAGAGGTGTGAGAGTGTGAGATTATCCAAGAAGGACTGAGATGTCTGGAGCCATGAGAGGTACAGTAGGTGATAACCCATGTTCAGATGTCAACCCGCCAGAGGAATGATTGTCTCATGGCCCCTGACAGTTGAGTAATTTATGAAATTGCCTTTTAAAAAACTACTGTATCCAAGATGACTGTTTGATAAACAAACAGCACCTAGGATGTTGGGCCAAAATTATCTCAGGGCCTGTACCTCGAGGCCTGTAGGACAGAGAAAAGCCTGGCTCGACTTTGAAGGATAGACTCAAAGCTACCTAGTGGGGAGAGGAAGGGCTTGGCTGCCTCTCATTGGCTGGAGGTACCCCTGCATCACATGATGTCACTTAACCTATATAAGCTGATGCTCACAGTAATAAACCGAGTTCCTACTTTGACTTGACTCCCTATCGCATCTAATTGTCCTGCATCATGGGGCTGCAGAAGGGGCAGATAGTGTACTCACCTTTCCCTGGGGAAAAAGGCTAAGGAAGCCTGAGAAGTAGCATTCTATTAGCAATTTTACTGGGTTAGTTGGTTGATGAGTTATTACCACAGACTCCTTATTCATCAAATTTGACTTAGCTGCTGCAGTCAACCAGAATTCAGCACTACTTGCTCAGGTAGATCTGAGCTATGGAAGAAGCTATAAGAGGTCTTCTTACCCAAGGTTTTAAGAAGCCAACCTCATTTACATGGCTAGAATCTCCCCATTTGCTATAATCTGCCATATGAGTTACTGAGGTAAGCAACCCCAGCAATCCCTGGAACTCACCTCAGGGCTGTGTCTGCTGCATAGCTGCCTCATGACCTGATGAACCCACAACCATATGACCTCATGATCACAGATAAAGTGTATTCAAGCCTTCCCAGAGCCCTGTGGGCTTGAAAGTGTATCTTGCTTACTTGAAACTCCTTTACCAAGTGCTCAACCCAAATTCAATAACAAGACTACAGTCGCCATTGGGTGAGATTATAGGGTTGTTTTCATGTGCAAAAAACTGTTAATAAATTTATAAACTAATGACACAGTGATTCTGCACACCCTCTGCAATCACCTTGTGTAATAGTGAAATCACTGAGACACGGTCAGCTTCACAGGGGTGCAACACTTACAATTGCACCCAGATTGTTTAGGCGCTACCATCATCTGGAAATTCTTTTTATTTTTTTTTTAACTTTTTGTGTGTGTGTGTTTGGTTGGGTGCACACACATATCTGTGAAGGTCAAAGAACACCTTGTGGAAGTCATTTCTGTCCACCATCTGGGTCCCAAGGATCAAACATTAACCTTCTGAGTCATTGTGCCAAACTCCTGAAAATTTTAGTACTTTGATCTTTGAACCTAATTTTGTAATACTATGTCTTGTGGAATGATGGCGTATGCACGGGAGCAACGGAGCCAGAAATAATAACACTTGTCTATGGATTTCCACTTCCCTCTTTGCATAAAGCATCCCTAGTCCAGCAAACTCAAGGTCCCGTGAGACCCTGTCTCAGAGACTAAGGGGTAAAGTAGTACTGGAAGTAGAGTTCTGGCTTCCACATGAACATGCACAGGCCAACATGTCTGCACACACATGTGGGCATATACCACACACACACTAGATGAGGACAAGCAAATCTTACCTCTAAGAAAGAGGATATAAAGGGAGCTACTGGCAGCCCCAACATGACACATTGTCCACTCAAGCCAGAGCTTGTTTCACTGGCAAATAAGGGGGTGCTTAAAGAAACCCAAATCAGCAAGGAACCTCTTTATGCCCATTTTTGCTGTGTTAGCCAACATGGAAGAAAAGGGAAAGACGGGACAATTCCATTCCCCTTCAGTTCTTCCTCATTCATAAGTTAAAATGAACACCCACGGAATATACAGGCCTGTATCGAAGGTGAATAAACGTTGAGACATTTTGTGCAGCTTTCCCACAGTTCTGCTTAGAAAATTCCATGCATGCAGGAACTACAAAACACTGACTGCGCACTCCCAGCCCTGCTGTTGAGACTCAAAGGTTCTCGAATTCACTTTGAAATGGCCCTTGTGCGCTATCATGGTCAAAGCTCCATGTCTTGTAATTTATAGTTTTTATTCTTAAAATTACATTAGCAGCTAGGTGGTGGTGGCGCACACCTTTAATCCCAGCACTCGGGAGGCAGAGGCAGGCGGATCTCTATGAGTTCGAGGCCAGCCTGGTCTACAAGAGTTTGTTCCAGGACAGGCACCTGCTGTAGGAAATCCTACAGCCAGTAGTTACCCGCCCACTGGGGTGTGGCCTCTTATACTATTTATGCTGATGTAGAGTATGTGTCCGGTCTCTTTTCTGGCTGTGGGATTCAGTTTCTGTTCTCTGTTCCAGCAGAGGATTCTGATTTGTGGGTCTACCCCTAAATAAATAACCGTCTATTTCTCAATTCTGAGCTAGTGTGGGATTTCTTTTAAGCGTCCTTCTTCAGGCACCAAAGCTACACAGAGAAACCCTGTCTTAAAAACAAACAAACAAAAAAACACATGACAAAAATCAAGATAGAGACTGTGAGAGGAGGTTAACTCTGATGATAACCAATCCTGCTTTTGAAACAAAGGCCTCCATATTAGTTTTGTATGTGACCCTACAATTATATAAATATCTTAATCTAGTCTTCAAAATGTCTCATTAATAAGTCTCAACAATGCCCTTCTAGAAAACAGAGGTCAGTGGTGATCTTTACTCAATTTAGAACTAATGTTTACTTACTTCCTAAGGACAGACATTTCACTATGGGCTAGTGGCTTTTTGAAAAGGACTTGAAATACAAATGCCAAAGACAGTGCCCAGGATCTAACATGGTCATAGGAACCATTTAAAAATCAGTGTTTGTTATGTTCACAGTTGTTTTGCATAGGCTGTGGCGGCGGCGTGTCAACACCTGGAACAGGAGTGGAAACCTGGGTGTGGATGTATTCACACCTACCGCTCAGTAAATACTCCCAACTTGCAGCGTTTCAGCAGTGTTCACGTTGGTGATACAGACGTGGGAAGATGGAGCAACTAAAGTCAAGATTTCGATTCCATTCTGTATTGTAGATTTGTAGCAGACTAAAAATACACACATTGGGGTCTTAAATTTTTAAGACATGCTACCAAATTTTTTTTCATTATTTAGGGAACATATGCAATTAAAATCTCCATGCAAGATAATTTATATAGGATGCAGTTCCTTTAAATTTGTAATTCTGGTAGTTAATCCCCAGTTTAACTTAATTTGCTTAAGATTGCAAATGCCCTAGGGTAATGGATAAGAGAACTTACTGTTTAATGAAATCTAACATTGAAGACATGTATCAACATATATTGTATTTTTTAGCAGAGGATATAATCCTACTATAATTGCCCAATTTAAATTCTATCTTTCGAATCTTAGATCTTCCTCTATTAGAGGACTCTGGTCTTGCAAGGGGCACTGATCAGCATGTTGCCACAGTCACATGTCTTTCTGTCATGCTAAGTTTCTACCACGCATGTGTCTACACAAACATTAGGCAAGCCAGGGTTACCTTAGAAAAACCATGTCAGGAGCTTAAACACATTCATTCATCTTCCATCTCTTCCTGCCCCTCTTCTTCCTTCTTCCTTTCCCTCTCTCCTCCCCTGTAGCATGAATTCTAACAGGTCTTAATAATCAAAGCCTGGAGTCAGATACGGGGGAAAATGCTGAGACATCAGAGAGACGAAGGAGCAAAACCACAGCCACCTTTACCTCTCAACTTCCCAACCAAAAAGAGAATGAGCTCCTGTCTCCTCCCACCTTATCACTTCCTCTCTCTCTCTCTCTCTCTCTCTCTCTCTCTCTCTCTCTCTCTCTCTCTCTCTCTCTCTCTCTACCCAGCCATATCATTTCCTGGCTGTCTGTATAGACCTCCAGACCTCTATGGTTAGCTAGTGGCTAGGTCCGAACTCTGATCTACAAAGAAGCTTTATTTGACAAACAAGATATCACTACACTCCCAATTATTCTGAGAACTTGGTTTTATGTTGAACTGCATTTCCCTCTCTAGGAGGCTGGGGTTCAATCCTGCTTGGTTGTCAGTGGGGCAAGGCAAACACTTCTCTGGGTACCTTTTATCTTTTCCATTTACTAACATTTACTAAGTGGAGACAAACCACAGTGGCTGTTTCACAGAGCCCTTCATTGTGGTTAAATTTATTTGTAATTGTACAGATTATATGCTTGTAGTAAGAGGTGCGCGGGCTGCGTCCTTCTGCCCGGCTCTGCTAGTTACTAATTTATATGGTACTAATTATATGTTAGTGCTATTATCAATTTTCTTTAATAAAATAGTGGTGTTCTGTAGGATTGGAGGACAGGCTGTAAGAGGGGAAATAATAAAAATAAATAAAAGCAAGTATCACATTTTCCAAAATAAAAACATTTCCCCAAGAAAATTATACACCACCCTCATTCATAAATATCACTGTAAAATGTCTTCAAAATATATTGTCCAACAGAAGCTCATGATACATTCTAATTAGGTGTAGTTTATTACAGCAAACAAGCATAAGGTGGGTTTGGAAGACTGTATACACAGGTCCTAAGAACAGAATTGATAAGAGGCAAAACCAATTTTAAGAAAGAGTGGGGCTTCTCTTTGGGGAAAACACCAATGGGCCATTTTTCTAGACATCTGAGGGCACTTGTGCTCACTGGGGCCAACACTCAGTTACCCAGTGGCAAAGGACCACGGAAGTCAGGAGTCCACGGGGAAGATGGGACAGAGGTGGCAAAGGACCATGGAAGTCAGGAGTCCACGGGTAAGACGGGACAGAGGTGGCAAAGGACCACGGAAGTCAGGAGTCCACGGGGAAGACGGGACAGAGGTGGCAAAGGACCACGGAAGTCAGGAGTCCACGGGGAAGACTGAGCAGAGATGTTAGCACGGTGCTAACTTCACAATGGTTTCTAAGTTAAGAACACAATAATCTTAATAAGTCACTTAGATTACTAGCTTTTTGATAGTTATACAGAAAAAGAATATCTATGAAGCTGTAATTATCAGGAACTAAGTGAGCCCACCTTTTAGAATATTTCCAATTCTCTACAGAAAGACTTGGTGAACTGAGCTCAGGCTAGACCAGGCTACACTTTGAGCTCAGGCTAGACCAGGCTACACTTTGAGCTCAGGCTAGACCAGGCTACACTTTGAGCTCAGGTTTTGCTCATTTATGCACCCTTAAGCCTGAAAGCAGTGATTTCCCATTAACATACTCAGAAAGAAGGAGCAAATGGAGTTTTGCATGAAGAATGGAGAGAACTATTAGGGAATGGGAACCAGCAGAGCCCACAAAAACACAAACCACCTTTTCCTGCAAGCCTCATAATTCTTAAGCAGAGAATTAATAAATCTATTTACAGAACTGTTTCTTTTACTTAACAAAATTACTTATACCGAGTATCTGTTTTAGTGTAGATCAATAAACCTTTTCCTATTGTGCCTGAAAAATAATTGGAGACAATTTGACAAACCCTGGGCTGTTTGGTAACTATTTCCATCAAATATTACAAAATCTTTTAAATGATGAACCTGTGCCCAGTTTGACAGAACACACTGCTATGCCCCTCCAGTTCAAAGAAAATTTTGGCTTCCTCAGTCTCCAGGACTGGATGGAATAACACCAAAGTACAAAAGATCCACAGAAGTGTAGCCAGCCCCATCACAGAACCACCAGCAATGCAGAAAGGACTTGGATGTCAGACAGAGAAGGGGGGCCCAGAATAGTCACACATCTCGTCTGTGGGAGCTTACAGTTTGCAGGGTTGATAACTCCAGAGAGCAGCAGCCCTTGCTCTCCCTGCAGCGGAATGGGCGGGGTCTCCAAACACGGAAAGGGAGCTCAGCTCTGATGGATGAAGATGTAAGGAAAAGGGCTTTTTCTTTCCGAACTCAACGTCCCCAGAGCTCTGCTAGACTCATCCACTCCTCATGGTCCTACTGAAGTGTTTGGAAGAAAACACTTCAATGGTGTTTCCAAAACAGCGCCGCTCCAAAACAACACATCCCAGTGAAGGAGACATCGCTGGAGCTTTGCTCAGTGTTCTACTTTCACTTGAGGAGATTTGGGGAGGCAACACTATCAGAGACAAATTTCACCCAGGACTAGCTGGGTTAATTGTGGGCCCAATGCAGAAAACAAATGGTCAATGAAACCTTCTTTTAAAGTATATATAAGGAATTATTAAGAACCTTTTAAAAACATGCCATTTCCTTTCTTTCACTGCCTCAGCCTTCACCTGCTGTGGTATCTACTTATCACTTAAGGTGATGGCCCATTCATCTCCTAAGCCCTCCTCCTTACCTCTGACTCCCAACAACTCTGAGCTCTGCTATGTTCCATTATGAGGCTCAGTTCCTCCTCGGAATATGTTTGGAACCCTAGTGGGTTTTTATAAATCGATCCAGCACTGTCCCTTACTCTCTCACATACACACTCTGTGCTCTCTCTTGCATGGACCAACTTCCCATCCTCACATGTGTGCCAGCCACACGACCCCACGTGCCAGGCTGTGGTGCAGCATGAGAACCTTTTCTAGATGCACCTGCCTAGTCCTGAACTGTAAAGCCTCCAGAATCGTGGCCCAGATATAGCTCTTGTTTAAATAAATTTAATAAAAATTTAGTCTCAGGTATTCTGTTATAGTGACAGAAAATAGATGAAGACAAAACGTGTCACATTAGGGTCTACTCAATTATCAAAGTTTCTTCTCTCCCTGTCTGCACTCTCAGGACAGGAAACAAAAGCTCTCTTTCCCACAACTTCAGTCCAGGCACTGGGACTTTCACACAACCGAGTAGGGTCAGAATGCTGCTTGCTTCATCCAAATACCCTAAGGAATGTATAGTGATAGGTAGGTATGTTTGCTTTTTTTTTTCTTGACTCTTTTGGGAACCCACCACCCAGTTCCCAAATAAATATACAGAGACTTATCCTTATTTATGAATGCCTGGCCTTACTTGGTTTGTTTCTAGCCAGCTTTTTTTATCCCATTTCTCTTTAACTATGCTTTGCCCCTGGGCTTTTTACCTTTCTCTATTCTATATATCTCTCTTTTCTTCTTACTCTGTGGCTGGCTGTGTGTCTGGGTGACTGGTCTCCTGGCGTCCTCCTCTCCTTTGCTTATCCTCACTCTTCCCGTTTTTCTTTTCTAGATTTATTCCTATTTATTCTCTCTGCCTGGAAGTCCCACCTTCTCCTCGCTCCTGCCTAGCTATTGGTCGTTCAGCTCTTTATTAGACTAATCAGGTGTTTTAGACAGGCAAGGTAACACAGCTTCACAGAGTTAAACAAATGCAACATAAAAGAATGCAACACATCTTTAAATAGCCCACAGCATAAATGAATGTATCACATCTTAAGCTAATACTCCACAACAGTGATACCTCCAAAGTATGCAAGCACAACTGTCATCACATCTGGCCATATGGCACCATAGTCTGTTTGTAGCTACCCTAACACTCCCTGAGTTCACACCTAAGGGTCTGCTGGAGATGGAAGCCAGCTGAAACTGGTAATTGAGACAACATGTGTGGGGAATAGTGGGGGCTCTAAGTGAATGTATGGTGAGCAGATGAGGTCTTGAGTACATGTGTGTCATTGAAATGACAGTGTCCATGTCAATGACTCCAGAGTCTCAGACCCCTGGGAACTGGCAGAGACTTCCCAAATCAGACTCAGGGAACTGATGATGCCTTCCTCTGATTGGGTGTGTTAATGTTGGCAGTGTGTGAAAACCAGCAACTGAAGCTTCCTCCTCCTGATGACTGCAACCTGAGACTGTTCCCCTACAGAGACGTTCTACCAAAACTAGCTAACCCCTCTTCCTGTGTGCCACATAGTAAACATGTGGAGGCTCTTGGTTGTGCAGCAGGTGCCTGTCCAGCCCACCTGACCCCAGTTTGTCTGTCTCTGTGTGTATATGTGTCTGTAATCTCTTCATTCCCTTGTTGCCTCAGTCAGGTGTCCAGGACCAAGCCGTATTAGACGCAGTGAGCCAGGACATGCAAGTCTTGGAGATGAGACAGTTGAGAACTGAACTAAGAAGGTGAGAGGCATGGAAGGCCCAAGTACAGAAGCTCAGGCTCCAACCCCACCTCCCTGATGCGTGGGCCCATAGGACATCACTTACTAAATGAAATGTAAAGAAAACTAGGAATTGAGAAGAGTGATAACTCATTTAACTCTGAACACAGAGTCCTCCAAGACCATTTGCCACCTGCTCATGAAGCCAGCACTGAGCTGACCCTCCACTCCCTGTCTCTGCACACTGGAGTACATCTGCTGCTCCATCTTGTTTCCTATGGTCTGACACAGAGCCTGGTACATCTCATCCGGCCACAGTCCCAAACTAACCCTCCTTCGCTTTCTCTCTGTGACAAATTCTCCCTCCTGACATCACAAATACTTAGTAATGTATTTCTCTGATCCACTCGCCCTAACGGCCAGTACACATTTTTCCCACTTACCAAACCTGTCAGATACTAAACTGCTGGCTTTCTTGCCTGTGGTATTTTCTTATCTGTGCTTCTACATTCACATCACAAAGAAGCTTAGCATGGGGTGTTTGTTGTCCCTTAGCTGTTTTAATGTTCGGTTGGGGCTAGATGTTTGAAATCGAGCCTGTTCTGGTGTACACACACATTCACCCATAAACTCTTCAACGTCTCACATTATTTCTCTAGAAAGGCCTAGTGGACGATTGGAACTTAATTTGGACACATTTTCTCCAAAGAACAGTGTACAAAGTTAAAGACTCCAAACCATCAGGGTGTCATTTCTCCCAGTCCTTTAAAACTGGCCATGACCAGGTAGAGGTACAGTGCCAACAATTGTTTTCTAAAAGGAGTTTCCCCGAATAGCGGAAAAGAACCATGATACATGGATACTGTGGGGCTGAAAAGCAATGTGTTGTGGTGGCTAATGGACAAGACAGATCTGGAGTCAGCCTGCTGCTGGCATATTCCTAAACCTCCAGGGATCCCTGTCTTCCCTGGAATAAAGAAAATGCTGTTTACAGTATCTGTTCTACAGGGCAACTCCCAGGAACAACTGACCAATTCTTTGGCCTAGAACATTAAGGGAACTCAACAATCATTTGGTTGATGAAAATCTCCATCCCAGCATATACTGATTAGTTACTGTGCACTGCATTTGGTGAGTGGGCACAGAAGAGAACTCATAACCAACATCTTCCTTTGCTTTTCCTTCTCAGAGGGAAGAGTAAAGTTTGGGCTGTCACTTAATGACCAGACTATGAAAGATCTGAGAGTCATGCTGAGAACGTTTGGCTTTTCCTCACAAAAAGGTCAAGCAGGCACCTTTCCAACTACTGAGAAAATGGGACATATTTAATAATTACACCAGGCGATGGGTGTAAATTTTCACATGACAGGCAAGCCAGCTATTTATCAATAGTAGAATCACCCCCAAACTCAAAGAACTGTTTCTCCCAGAGACTACCACTACAGGCCATGGGAGATGCTTTGTTCTGTTGACAATGAGCCTTGACTGAAGAACTGAGAATAGCTCAAATTCATTGAGTCTGCTTATCAAACACATGGGGATGATGAGGCCCAACTCTGCCTCTGGGAGGCCTCATTAGGCTGGTGAAATAAGACCCGGGTAAATACATGCACAAAACCCCCCAGTCTGACCACAACATAAAGCATAAAGCCAAATGCAGCTTGGCACAACCCAGCACGTGGTATGACTCATGTAAGCCAAAGAACACTGAGTGTGATGAGCAAGTAACCCATTCCAAGAGAAATAACATGACAGACAATTACAAAAGCTGATAAGACATTGTTCTTGGGTTTGAGATATCCCTAAAAGCAAAGGAAATTCTAGCATCTAATTCTTTTCTTCTATTTCCACTCTCTGGATAGCCCTCATACCCTACAATTTAATCCTTTACCATTAGCTAGCTTTTCCATTTAAAACGTCTTTCCTAATAGCCAGACTCTTGCAATGACTCTGGAATAGTACACCCAGAGTAAAATAGCCTTTTAGCCCATGATAATAGGGGACATTTTAAGTGTAAAACCTATAATGAATTTTTAAAAGTTATATTTTGATTTCAGTACCTGAAACAATATGAGTGAAAAATAAAATTCTGTACTTAACACTGAAATAATACAAATTTGTTTTAGTGAATTTCCAAGAAAAGATAGACTTAGATATGACATATTAGATCAAAAGGATGAGAAAAATCCAGTTAAAGTACAGTTAAATCTTGCAGAACAAAAAGAATAAACAATTAAAAGATCCTTAGAAGCACATGGGGAAATAGTTGTCTATTTTCAGAACAGGCCTTTCTGTTATAAACTCCTGGTGAACTGATCAAATGATGGTATGCATTTATTAATAACTTGATACTTGATAACAGCTTTAATCGTCCTTCTTTGAAACTTAAATTCTGCTAAATTTTATGCCTTGGAAGAAAATCAAATGATTCTAGAATATCTAGCTTTTAATGAAAAAAATTGTATTTATTTTGAAGATTTAAAGCCAAATACTTCCCACATTGTAAATGTATTTCCAGAAAAATCACTAACTCAGAAAGTGATTTTCAGATAAAAGAGGAAAATCCTCTACCTCAAGTGGCACTCACGTCAAGTTTACTTTTAGCTATTTTTTTTGCCAACAAAGGCACAACCTCTTTCCTTGTGATGTCTGCCTTCAGTAAATATGTAACAACCTCCATTATTTTAAACTTTATCCCTCTTCTGAACAAAATGATTAAAGAATGCACAAATAGGTAGAGATAGGAAAGGAAAGCTACAAGTCCCAATGTCAATGGTAGAAGAACATGATGCATTTTTTTCTAGTTTTCTAGTTAAATATAAAAATTAAGGGAAGAGTCAGCAAGAAGACTCAGTAAAGTTCTTGACACTGAGTACAGTGTCCTGAGTTCAATGCCCAGAACCTACATTTTGGAAAGAGAGACACAGTTCTCAGACCTTGTGTATGATATCATGGTTCCAGCCCTCCACCCTACATATATGAAAATTAAAAGCAATAAACAGTTTTAATTAAGGGTTAAACTTTTAAGAGCCATTACTACTGTATAATAATATAGGCTGTGTTAAATTTACAGCATCTAATTTATGTTTATTCACATCTCCATTTCTATAAGTGAATTCTATTCAGAATGTTTTGAAACGTGAGTTTCTTCTGTGAACTAAAAGTGAAACACATCAAAATAAAAAGCTATTAAAACTTTGCCTAAACCATGTTACTCTCTCATTTTCATTTGTGTTTTGTAGAATAAGTCAAAATTCTTATTTATATTCTTAAAATAACTAGTGTACTAGGGAGGCTGGACGATAATAAATCTAGAAAGTGGGAATTGCGTCTTTCTTTGGAATCCATGGCTGTGGAATTTAAGCAGCAGCACCTCTCTCCATCCACCAAGCACAAGAGGCAGCATCAATACTGGAGTCGCCACTGAATGATTAAATCACGATCATGAGAGACAGGGGTGTGGTCCCCATGCTGCATCACAGCCTCAGACTTTGCTTTGGATTTGTTTGTAAATCTTGATTTGAGAGCTGTCCCTGTCAAGAGAACATGCTCAGGACACAACAGTAAGATGAATATGACTATTTGTTTTCAGTCACTAATACCTGTGCTAAAATAACACCTAGAATTTCCTGGCCTCAATTCTCAGTGACAAATACAAAACCAAACTAAATCACACCACTACCCTTTGACCAATGATTTTCACACTAGACACTAAAATCTTGCGTAAACCAAAACTTTGGTGGAAATATAGCCCAACCTTTATTAGCAACTGAGACAAAGGTTAGAAAGATGAAGTAAAGAAGAAGACCATTCTGCTTGATCTATCAGAGGCTGATGAAAGCATTTATAGACCATGCATACTCTGTGCTGGGATCTATGTAATCTGTTGGGCAACATTTGTTAGTCTCCACAACACTTCCGGAAGATCATTCTCTATTTTACACACAACAAAAATGAAACACACAGAAGTTAAATATCTTACCCCAAACCACCCCACAGTAGGCAGGGGTATCCAGTTTGAATCCAAGTCTGTTTGACTCTTCAGTACTCTTTCTATCTGCATTCTTTCAAGTAGAGATTAAGTTTCTTAGTATACGGAAGTCATCATTCTGGCCCAGGGCTCCTCCAGGACCCAGCATCATCTGGGACACTAACTGCAGTTTCGGCACTGGCTCTGGAACCATTTGGAAAGACGGTGGCTGGGAGTGCCCCGAGAAGCCCATGGCTGCATATAGAAATGCCCTCCTTGGAAAATGATCGCAGCTGGGAGAATGAAAGCACTTGCCTCCGTTAGACCCACGGATTCCTAACACCAGGCTAGAGGACAAACTCTTCAGTCGGAATTTGCACTGGTTCTGAACATGTAAGACTCTTTTCCATTTGCTATTTGAACAAGCAAAGTAAAGCTATTTGCCTTGTGCTACCCTACTGATGGATTGTCACTCCCGCCCCCCTCGGATATTTGCTAAATGATCAGCAGCTGAATATAAAACTGAGTAGCAAGAGCTACTTGGGGGCAGGTTGACTCTGTGACCAAACTAGTCTACAGAAAAAGCAAGAAGCAAATTCTTCAACTGGAAATCAGTATGAGAACATTTGGGATATGATTCAAAAATGAATGAGTTGAAACCTAGAAGAACTAGTCATTGAGAATTGTGTGTTTTCACACAATTTCTGGACTCTTGTGAGCATTATATAAATTTTTCTACTGCTTCAATTGATCTACTAAAATTTTTTTTGAGACTCAGTCTAACTAACTATATAGACCAGGCTGTACTGAAACTTATGCCAATCCACCTGTCTTAGTTTCTTAATGGCTATAAGTTGAGCCACCACACCAGCTCTACTTATGCCAGGTTTTACCAAATTTTATCTGAGTATGAATTTTAAAAAACAAGAAAGAATATTATTTTTTATTTTTCAAGCAAGAGCAGTGACTTAAAAAATGCCAATACATATTTAATAAAAAGATGTGAAAATAAATATAGCAAGCCTTATGCAATTAGTAAAAATAAAAATCCATACATAACTAAATATCACTTTGAATATTTGTGAAAAACAACTCTTCCTGTCACAAGTGATATATGCTAGCAAGAACATAATATAAAATATTTCAGGCAATGTGGCATAACAGCCCTTGTTTTGAAAATAAAAATAATTTATTATGTTTGGCTAAAGTACATCACACTGGAAAAAGAAATGCTGCTGTCCTATTACAAAAGGGTGAGTAGGCACTGTAAGAGATGCTTTTCTTCCATAACGAAGATGTTTTTCTTGCTCCTTTGCCCTCAGGAGATTTCAGCTCATCACTTTACAGTCATGAAATCATCACCTGCCCACAGCATAGCTGTGAAAACTAGACTTTCTCCTAACAGACGGAACAGAGAATAGCCTTCTAGGAAATTGACAGCAGAAAGACAATGGAGACATGAACGCCAAATGTGCAGCTTGTGACAGGTAAGATAATGGTCCCCAAAGATTGCCACCATAAACCCCAGAACCTGCAATCATGTGAGGTCACACAACAAAGAAAATCTACTTTGCAGGTGGAATTAAAGTTAATAACCAACTGACCTAAAGTGAGGACAGTGTCCTGCATTACCCAGTTGAGATCAGTACAACCACAGATTTTTCTAAAGTAGAAGCCAGAATAGCTCAATGTGACTTGACAGCTTGGCCCACCATTGCCAATTTTAAGATAGAAGAAGAATGTAGACCATCTGGAACAGGCAAAAACATTGCACTCTCCACTCAGTCCCCCCCCCCCAAGAATGTCGTCCGACTAACACCTTGATTTTAGCCCACTACAACCCATTTGGTCTTCTGACCTACAACTATAAGACATTAAATTTACATTTTAAACCTCCAAGTTTGTATTAATTTCTTAGAGCAACAGCCATCTAGCATATGGTGGCTAATAAATTAGGAACATATAAGGACAGTTAGGCAAAACTCTAAGAAATCAATCTGATGATCTGAAAAAGAACATTTAACTTAGAACATGAGTCTATTCTGAAGTAATAAAAGCAAAAGCACACAGATTTCTTGTATAAAAAATGACAAAACAGCTGGAGAGATGGCTCAGCAGTTAAGAACACTAACTACTCTTGCAGAGGACTGGAGGAGTTCAGTACCATTTGGTTCCCAACAAGTTAGGTGGCTCATAACTGCCTGTAACTTCAGCTCTGGGAGACCTGAAACTTTCTTTTGGCCTCTGCAGAAACACACACACACACACACACACACACACACACACACACGAGGCACATATCCATGTGCATGTGTGTAATTAAAAATACAATAAGCCTTTAAAAAGAAACATGAAAAGGAGCTGGGAAGAGTAAAAGCCACAGGTAGGGGGAGAGTACAGGACACATTGCCCTGGACATGCCAGGGAAGCTGGCCATGGGAACTCGTGGCAGCTGCAGCAGCATACTCAAAACCTGTGGGAGCTCAAGCCAAACCCAACCCAAGTGTGAACGAGGAGCTGGGCACACAACTCCACCCCCAGCTGTGGGATACTGGCAATTTTAGCCGCTGGGAGAGGGAGAAACAATGTTCTCTGAGAATGGAGCCCTGGTAAATTGACTAGATTCCAGTGGAAGACCACAGAGCCAAGAATATTGAACAGCAAGAATTAGCCTTGAAAGATTTTTTTTAAAAAATAAGACATAAAGTTAGATGGATAGGGAAGGGAGTTGCTATTGAAAATGGTTGAAGGAGGGGGGATGAATATGACCAAAACATATAAAAATACTCAAAGGACTAAAAATAAAAATAAAAAGATCCCCTTTTTGGTTATCCAACACAGAGTGGTCAGCATTGAAACCATATACACACAAACAATAAAAACAGACTTCACAGGTTCTATTTTATACATCTGCACACACACATTTGTAACAAATACAATCAAGGAAAAAAGGCTATCAACTTCTGAGTGGGAAAGTATTGTAAGGGTTCAAAGGAAAGGAACAGGGGGTGGCTAGGGAGAGCAAAAGAGGGGAAATAATATAATTCTATTAAATCGATTTTTTTAAACAAGAAATACAAAAAATTGTTGCACTATTTTTATGCTTTTACTAGAATATTAGAAAAGGAAAAGGATTAATAAAAAAGAACATATTGCTTTAAAGGACAAGTAAGAGCTTCAAGCATGTCACATGAAGCAGCCTCCTAGGAGTTCCAGCATCTTTGTCCCAAAGGTTCCCCAAGAAACAGTGATTTGTCTCTGACGTCATGAATGAGCAGGTGCTGTCTTGCCTGGTAACAGGGCTTAAACAATTTACATAAACTCTGTAAACCTGAATGTTCTCAGCAGCTTAGAGTCTATTATATCCTGTGCCACAGATATTTGGTGCTGTCCATTCAATGCTACTCATTCTCAGTTAACTAATTAGAGAGAAAAATACAGAAACCAGAGGTAGGACTTTAACCAGGGAACATTCTGCAAAGAGAAAGTAATGGCATATAAAAATGATCTTAGTGTTTCCGACTGTTAGCAAGCTTTTGGTGCAACCCAGCAGATGACGTGACTAGAAAGGGGGCAGGGAGGACATAAAAAAAAAAACTAAAAGAAGCAAGGATTCCTTATTGGTCCCTAAAAATCACCTCTAATGACCATCAATTAACCTTAATTCTTTTTAAGTGAATTTTTTGCTTTCTGTGTTGCAGAAGCATAGCCAAAGAATGAAACAATTAATAAACAAAACAAATAATAAACAAAACAAACTAGGCTAGGTTTTAGAAGGGGACAATGATTCAGTTCTTTTCAGCCTTCCCAGGAAACCCCACGCAGGGACATTGGCATGCCAGACAGAGTAAGCACAAGCACACACACACATGCACATACACACACACGCACATACACACATATCACACACATCACACACATGCACATAGACACACATGCATATACACACATGCACACACATATCACACACACGTACATACACACACATCACATGCACACAGATTAAAGAACTCTCATGCTTCCATACTATAAACAGTATTTTCTGCACCCTGAAGCCAAGAGACTTCAAGCTCTGGTCACTAAATTCCTCTATTCTGATCATTTCTCTCCCTCCTAGTCACCAGATAATAACCCCAGTACTGGCCATTAAAATTATTTTTTCAGTTTGGCCTCCTGAGATTTCTTCAAAATGGTAATGCATTTCCTTAGTTTATCAGTCACACAGCCTGCAGCTAACTCTCTGGGAACTAGATATTATCTTCCTCATTCTTGGAAACCTTGGTCCTCTGGAAAGGTGGAATGTGCTTTTTATATCCTACAGTTAGAATATAAAACTTCAGAAAACTTTGCCAGAAGATGCACCTTTCCTAGAGGAGAATTTTCCTCCTAACCAAATGGCCCTCAGAGTTTGTGTAAGCTTTTATACAGATCTCAGTCAGTCTAAGCCATTTTGCTGCTGAGTGGATCAAAGGCCATGAAGATGTTGGGAATCTCCTAAGGGCACCCAATGAAGGAAGATGTTTGGCATCTCCTAAGGGGACCCAATGGAGGAAGGTATTGGGCATCTCCCAAGGATACTCAATGGCTCTGCAGTAATAGTTACTCCTGGGATGGACTGGTAGAATATACTAGAATTTCCATAAGTAGAAGTTACAGGTTTAAAATTCTAGGTCACCCTGATAATATGTAACAGCTTCTCTAGACCTCGAGTGTTTTCTCTTGATATGATGATCTAGCTTCCATTTTTAAACCACCAACTGAACTAGAGAACATCATTTGCCACCTTGAAATTCTTAATATACTTAGAATACTTTAAATGGCATGGCCATTTAAATTTGAAAGGAATGTCTATTCTTTATTCTGTAGCTGAGAGAGCAAGAAAAGTAATTATACAAAACCATATGAATTTGGATATCCTCACTGCAGCTTAAAGGGCATTTTTTCTAATATCAAAGTTGAATGCTATGCACATATTTCTGTTAATTCGAATTCCCACCTTCTTTGCATGCTCTATAAAATCAGATTCAAAGTTTGGCTGCCTAAACAAAGACAAGACCAATAGACTTTCTAATGTGGAAGTGGGGAATCTCACATTACCTACCCCTCAACAGAGAACTACAGAGAACTAAAGAATGTTGTGAGCAGAGAAGACAAATATTCTTCCCTGGAGATGAGCCCCTCCTTTGGTTGTTCAGTTTGAAATGGTCCATCCTGAAATCATATACTACAAGCAACACTGGGCAGATTCAGTAGGTTGCAATATTTACACACATACATAACAATTGAAGACAAAGAATCCATGGGTTGAGAGGGAGCAGGGTTAGGAGTACACAAGAGGGGGTGGAGTGAGGAAAGGGAAAGAAGAAAGTGATGCAATTGTATTTTAAGATAAAAATATTGAAAAAGTATGTCAAGCACTCCCATCCTTTTCTGCAAACAGCTTGGAAATTGAATCTCTGGATCTTCACAGTGGAAATGGGTTGTGACTTTTTCCTTAGTGCCGTTATTCATTGGAGCCTATGTACCTAACTTCAGCCTTGACTTTCTCTCCTCTTGCTTATAGCTGCTTCATCTTCAAATGGTCCTGTGTCAGTTCAAATCCATATATTTGAATTCTGTAGATCATCCACTACGTCCTGAAAGTAGCAAGACTGAGGAGCTTACCATTCTATACTCCATTTTAGCCATAAATAGCCAGACTTACTCAATGTTCATCTCCCAAAATATTTTATGTAGTTGATTGTTTTTACTCTTTACTCTTTGGGGCCCACCACCCTGCTCCCAAATAAGTACATGGAGACCTATTCTTTCTTATGAATGCCTGGCCTTAGCTTGCCTTGTTTCTAGCCAGCTTTTCTAACTTAAATTATTCCATTTCCCTACTTCTACATTTTGCCTCTGGAGTTTTTACCTTTCTCTATTCTGGCTCTATTCCTTCTCTATATTCTATTTCTCACACTGGCTGTGTGGCTGGGTAGTGGGACCCTGGTGTCCTCCTCTCCTTCTTCTTTTCTCACTCCTCCTTCTTCCCCCCTTTCTCTTCCTAGTTATCCTCTCTGCCTGGTAGCCCCACCTATCCCTCTCCTTTCTAGCTATTGGTCATTTTTCAGCTCTTTATTAGACCAATCAGGTGTTTTAGGCAGGCAAACTAACACAGCTTCACAGAGTTAAACAAATGCAACATAAAAGAATGCAACACATCTTTGCATCATTAAACAAATATTCCATAGCATAAACAAATGTAACACATCTTCAACTAATATTCCACAACAATTTTAGACTCTCAACTCTAGGGGAGAATACTGGATAGCTAGTTGTGTGAGTTCATTGAGAATAGACCTTTTCCTCATAATCAGCAGTTTTGAACATCCCAAAGTACAACTACTAGATTCTTGGTTCCTTTGTCATAAGAATAAGATCCAAATCATATACTCTGGCCTGGGTGTGTTATGAACTTCATGCAAGTTTATGAATAGATAACTGTATAGACCTTGTAAGATCATTATCTGGCCAGAGGCTCTCTGACAAATAGCAAGGATAAACTCTTGTCTCCTCCATCTGAATGGACATGAAATACCATCTTAGAGAAGCTGTATGTTCTCAAGAATTCAGAATAGTATAATTCCTGTCTAAAATGTAGATTGTCTCCATTCTACAATATGCTATCTTCTGTACCGCAGAGGAAAACACATAAGGGAAGCAGCCCATTAAATACAGGCTGTGGACATCCCACCCAAGAGGTGTTCCAATTTCTCTACAAACCAGTGATATTCTGAAAGGAAAGAAAGAGATCTAAGATCCACAATCTAATGCAATGTGTGAAGTTTATTTAGTGATTCAAATAGACCAGTCCTAAAAAGACAGTTGTAAGACCACATGACAAATTTTAAGTGTGAGCCAGGTATAAAGTGATATTGTAGGATTAAAGCAATTATATAATAAATGTATGGAATTATTAAAATATTTATCTGTTATAGATGCATACTTGATAAAAGTGTATTTAATGCTTTAAAACACTCCAGAAAACAGGATACACAACCACATAGAGCAACATTAGCACAGTGATGTGTGTTCAACCTGTTTTACAAGGCATTCATCAACATTATTGCTGTTAATTTTGGAAATTTACACAATCAAAAGTCAGGGATTAAAATAATAAATAGAAGGGGTCCCAGGGCATTTGATCAACATTCATTATTAAAACAATAGAAGGTTGGAGTGTTTATGCAGGAAATTTTCTTTAGATTATGGACATTTTTTCATTAGCAATTTGACTTTTGCCATTTTAATATTTAATGCTTTCACATGCTATAAAGGAAGCTAACAAATGACCAGGTTAAATAACAAAAAATCTCTATCAGAAATAAAAAGTTTAATTCTAACACTCCCTGGAAAGGGGGTGGCATATCAATGTGAGGGTGAGCTTGTCTTTTGGTCACTTCCCATAGTGAAGATTGGATGATACTAGGTGATATTTATAATCATCCAAACTCAAATTCTTCATGAAATTGGTGACTATACTTGTCAAAACTGCCTAATTCTCAGAGTGTGTGGGGGTAATCATCTCTTAGGTTTGTTTTAAAGTGGTTCCCTTATGTAAAATTGAGTTACTTACAACTTTACAACATTATCTATTAGTTGCTCATTAATTAACAATATTACCTCCTGGCTGGCATTAAGGAGTAACAAAGATTTCTCCGGAAAAAGCAAAAGGCAGAAGAACAAAATCAACTCATTTTGGCATTCTCATTACACACTCGAAAATGCAAGAACCAATATGAAGTACTGGAACACAAGGGTTATACTCCTAAAGTTCAGAGACTGGGCTCTTAAGCAACATCTTAGCAGCCAGCAAAGAATCAAATCTCACCCTAGACTTTCAAAGTTTTTACAATGAATCATCCTTATCAAAACCATTTAATCCTTTAAGTAGATTGTATTTACATTTTCCCACAGAGGAAGCAAGAAGATGGCTCACATCCTGAAACTCCAATTTCATATAATTAAAACATTTTCAAAGAAATACATGATATCATAATTCATATTAAATTTGAATATCCTTGTCTGAATTACTAAAATTTTTTAAATGCAGTATGTTTTCTTTTCTTTCCAAAGATAACATCCAAAAAAATCTTTATCTTCTACTGGAAGAAAGTAAAAACAACAAGAAGGAAAATTAGTTCACATAAATAATGCCACAAGGGTTGAGTCCAGTATTTCAGCTTTTTTCCCTTAAATATCCAATTATGTGGGCAGGGATTATAGGCTCAACAGCGGTTAAGACAATTATTTCTTCATACGATAAAAAATTTCAATATAAAGAACTGTGCTTTGGGTTGCATTAATTACAAAGGTGATTTATACTGCCACATTGGGCTCAGCCAAGGATGTAGAAGAAATGTTTCTCATCTTCCACATTAGGGCATCCTGTTATAGTTGGTTCCTTTTACCACCCACCCCTCTCTCTGAGTTTGATCCCCAAACACCTTACCTACTACAGCCTCAGTGACTTTCCCTTCCGTGGGAAGAGGGAAGTATTGGTTTGGGGACACATTGCTGCCATATCCCAGGAGAAAACCTTCCAGTTTTACACTTGGATTTGGACGCAGGAACTTCAAGAGGATGGAGTCGCTGGTGGTGTTGATGTGCACTTTCAAGTTTGGTCTTTTACCTGAGGGTGGAAATATAAGGTGAGTGTCCAATACATCACCCATTTTTCATCACTCAACCCCCTCCCAATAAACCTTGCCTATTGGAAGCACTGTCCTGAGAACAAACACCACCTCTTTTGCTTCTTGGGATCATACTGCTGATGAAAAGCTGACCAAAAACAAGACTAATATTAAAATCAAAGAAAATGTACTAACTACTGCATAAAGCAGACTAAAATAAAAGGCAACATAGAGAGATCCAAGTTTTGGTGGTTTGTTACTGAGGGGGCAAGTGGAATTTTGGGTGATTTCATTTTTCTATACAAAGTGAACTAGAAAATTCACTTTATACATATTACCAAGATATGATGCAAGCAACTGAAGTTTCTTATTGGTAAAATTTAATCCCTGTACCTTGAAATATCTCAGCATCCTCAGGATGCTCTCCAGACCCATATCTACAAGTTTTGGTCATTGATAGAGCTGGGAATGAACAAAGAAGTAAAGTTTCTGGGATAAGGGTAATTGAGGTAGTGAAATGGGGGTTGTTGCATATAGGAACTCTTGAAGACCGAAATAGAGTCAAATCCTTGGAACTGGAGTTACACGTGGGTTTGACCCATGCGTGTGCTGAGAGAGGAACTCGGGTCCTCTAGCAAAGCACTACATGCTCTTAACAACTGAACCATCTCTCCACAGCCATGTGTTCTTAACTCGCTGCATGAGAATGTGTTTCCTTGAGGAGCTATGCTTATTTAAATGGTACTTGCTGGTCAAGACCTCACATACAAAATTATATAAACTACAGTCTAATATTTTTCTAAAGTGACTCTAATTTTTGAATTATAAAATATGTATGCCTCTAAAGATTAGGATCATGGGCTGGAGTGATGGCTCAGTGGCTAAGAGCACTGACTGCTCTTCCAGAGGACCTGGGTTCTATTCCCAGCACCCACATGGCAGCTCAGAACTGTCTGTCACTCCGGTTCTAGGGGATCTGACACCTTCACACCAATGCACATAAAATGAATCTAAGTAAGTTATTTTTTAAAAAAGATTAGGATCATGAGCTTGAATTTTTCCCTTTATTCTCCAAATAGTTAATATTTTAAAATATTTTACCCTTTTAGAAGACTGAATTTACTGTTTTAACAATTCCCTCTATTATTTCTCATTAACCAAAGTTCCATGTTGAATGAATAGTAGCCCACATGTCACTGCAGCATGAACTTCCCTCAGAAGTCATAATGAGGACTTTATTATACCTCAACCCAAACGATTCTGAACAATCGTGATCAATGTAGGACTGGTACACTTTGTGCGTGAAATGTTCCCCAATGATCTTACATGTTTGAATGCTCCAAGCTGCTGGATCAAGTCACTGAGGGGTAATTAGATCATGAGGAATCTAACTTTATCTGTGGATTAATCCCTTGGGGGATTTTTAACAGGGTGGCATTATTAGAAAGTGATAGAGAGCAGGAAGTGGGACCTACTTGGAGGACCTAGGTCACTGGGGGCATGATCTAGAAAGCTCCATCTTGTCTCTGGCCCCACCCTGTCTCTCTGCTTTTTGGTGAGCAATATTCTGCCTCACCCCAAACTCAAAGCACACAAACTAGCTGACAATGCACAGAAGCATATCAAAGCTCAAGCCAAAGGAAATCTTCCTTCCTGGTGTAGGAGGTCCTTCTGTATTTGGGTTGCTTTCATTGGTTAATAAAGAGACTGCCTTGGCCTTTTGATAGGGCAGAAATCAGGTAGAGTGACAAGTATCTAACTAACACAGGAACATATAAGGATTGTATGAAGTCTTTGAGAAAAGAAAAGGATTGCCTTCAGGAGAACCACACTATTGGGATGGGTCCCATCCATCTCAGCAGACAGCATAAGTTCTATGAATGGGCATATTAGTTTGCACTTGGCTAAAAGCATAATTTTATGAATGTTTTAACTCTTGGTTATTCCTGCATCTGTAGAAAACTAAGAACCATAGATACTAAGTAATTTCTTGAAAATTCCCAAAAGGAACATCACAGTTGATCTAGTTCAGTTCTTCCAAATGAAGGCAACTGAGTGTATTCACACTTCCCATCATCTTGCATGTTTACTGTCGGGTTAAAACTAGGTCCTGAAGTTCTTGCAGGCCTCATTGTCATTGTGGCCATTATCTTTACTCAACAGAGTTAGGAGTGTCAAGCCATGGGCCTCATGGTGAGGACTTTGATTCGTCTTAATTTCTCCAGGTTTTAATAAGATACTGTGTAGTTTACACAAAACAGACTTTGTCCAATTCAGTTTTTTAATTGTTAATCAATGAGCCTACATTTCTGCCAGTATTACTTTTTATCAATAGAATGGGGCAAATGTAAGTTGAGAACACATTCTTCTGCTTTAGAAGGTTGTAATTTCTCACAGTAAGTTGAAACGCAGCCAGGTTGTTTGCAGTATTCTGTTGAGAAGATATTTGTAAAACACTTTCTGGGCTTAAGCTGAGCTTGCACTTGACCGAGAGCACAGAGTGACAGCCTCACACATCACTAGAACTTGTTGCTCATGCACTCTGCCAGATTCAATCATGGTATGCTTCCTCTGAGAAAGCAGAAGGAATATTATACTAACAGAAAGAAAAAGTCATAAACACAGCTACCGATCCACCAAAATGGAAGTGGTCTACTTCTCTGGCAGAGGACCCCAGCCTTTCTCCCTTTGGCTAGCAATTTATGCCAAGAAATACATCATCATTATAGAACTTTGAATTATATTTTATTATAGAACAGATATAACAAATGAACTGACTCTTTCTCCAAAATTCTAATTCCTATGACTCCCTGAGTGAAATATCTACAGATGTCATGAAAAGGAGTAACACATGCAGAAAAATATTCCTGCAATAAATGTCACAAATATAATATTTTAGAACCACCCTCTCTCGTCTTCATTTAAAGCAGTGGTTCTCAAACTGTGGGTCGTGACCCGCCCCAGAGGTCATATCAGATATCCTGCATATCAGATATTTGCAATACTATTCATAACAGTAGCAAGATGACAGTTATAGAGTAGCAACAGAAATAATTTATCACCCCAACATATGAACTGTATTAAAGGGTTGCAGCATTAGAAAGGTTGAGAACCACTGACTGTGATCCCTGTGTTATGTTACCATACGTTACTTCTGATATTACTTCTCAACACACCACACCTTATTTTGGTCAGGTTAGTCATCCCACATTCTAGAATATGTGATTTGTCCCGACTCTGCAACTTTATCACAAGACCACTGTACAATCCCTCCACCTTTGTATCTTTTACTCATCCAGTTATTACTTCATTTATCTTCAGCATCTAGCAAAAAGGTTTTACAGCCTTTTTCCCCTTATTCAAAATGGATTTATCAACATTTTCTCCAGATTACTGTCTATATTAGGATTCAATGACACTTAATACTTCTGAACAATAAATGCTCTAATATTTAGGTTGCATATCTCTGTGCATCATGCATAAATTTTAATATTTGATGATAAATCATCTTTATTACAAATTACTATGCTATGATTACATCATGGATGGTCAACCTTTTGACACTGAAACATAATATTGCTTCTTACAAAGTCTTCACTCAAAAATGCACTGACAAGTTAGAAAAAAATGCATAATGCTTTATTAAGTGAGTTTATGATTTGGGGTTGGTCTGTATTCACAGCTGACTTTGACCATGTGTAGCCACGAGGCCACTAGTTGGAGTCGCCTGGTGTTTTGGGGCCCAGTTTATGTAACAGACATTACTTTCAGCATTTAGTCATAGTTAGGCTTCTGCCAAGTAATATAGATATAATAGAAAATAACACACTACAATATAACCTTAAACAAAGCAACACATGAATAAACAATAAATATGCTGCCCAAAATTTCTTTGTTCAGGAATACCGAAAGGAAAAAGTACTACTAGAAGAACATTTTATTGCATGTGAGAGAAAATAAAACAATTAGGAAAGCAATAATAAACTGCCTTGAGAAAAGCTGCATATTGGCAAAGTACATTCTTGGATCCACGACAGTGGTTTCTAACCCTCTATTTGCAACACCCTAAAGTATCTCTAAATATTTCAAAGTGTTGTGAAATTCCAAAAGTAAATAAATCAGACTTTTTACAATGCAAAATTAGAACTATCCCATTTTTCAAACTTTAAAGGTAAATATATGCTTTCCAACATTAAAGGCAGGGGTAAGATTGGCAAACTGGACAGCACTGTCTGTTCAAGAACTCTGGGTCATCAGACCTACCAAAGGAAGGAGGCTGCTGGCTGCTAGGGGCTGAGAACAGGCCCAGTTCTTTAAAGAAACAGTGTGGCCTGGGATACAGCTCAGTCACCAAGGGAGTGCCAGAGTTCAAGCAGCACCCAAACAGAACAGCAACAAGTCTAAACCAACAAAAATACCATCAACACCAACTACAAAATTCATGCTTTGGTAAAACTAGCGAAGACATTACAGCCATCCAGTCATGAACCACAAAGAAAGGAATCACCATTAAAATATATTCAATAGAATTTCTCCATGTCTAATTTCTCATAAAGTCATCTTATACTTTGCAAAGTGTTACATAATATGGTCAAAATTGTTCATGTCACATTGGTCAAGATGGTAAGATTCTTGAGACAGAAAAACTACATCATATTAAAAGTCTTCTAAAGGTAAAAGGTATGTATTATGTAGCAACAGGAATTGCCTTAGATTGTATTACCGCAATGTTATAACACCCCGTGAAATGATGATAACTATTCCAAATAACAAGTGTGTGTCTAAATTTAATCTTCTCAGGGCACTATGTACAGAATAACTGCAATACTTATACCAAAAATCCAAAGACTCTGGTGCAGGAGAATTGTCTGTATTCTGTCAATCATGATTTAAATAAACGCTGATTGGCCATTAGCCAGAATGTATGGGTGGGACAACCAGACAGGAAGTAGAGGCAGAGCAAAGAGAATAGGAGAATTCTGGGAAGCAGGAAGCTCTCTCAGCACTCCTGCCTGGACCACCGAAGAAGCAGGATGTGACCTGCCCCACTGAAAAAGGTATCGAGCCATGTGGCTAACATAGATAAGAATAATGGGCTATATAAGCTATAAGAGCTAGTACGAAACTTGAGCTAATGGGCCAATCAGTTTATAACCTAACATAGACTCTATGTGATTTTTCTCTGGGACTAAACGGCAGGGGGGACCGGGCAGGACATAAACCCCGACAAGCCAGCCTTCATGTTACAAGACTCCTTAAAGGATGGAGAACATACCTCCATTTGTAGTCTTTCCGTATCCATCTTATACTGCACAGAATGCTCACAGCATACTGTAGCCTATACATGCTCTGCCATTTACCGTGCTATAAAAAACTCATACTTTATAAAATATTTAACTAATTAAATCAGTTCCTACCAGTTCAGACATGATATAGGAGACATAGATTTAAAATCAGGGCATATTATATATTTTGATCATATCCCTTCCCTTTCCCCAACTCCCAGATCTTCCCCCATCTCTTGATAAAAAATTTAAAGCTATAAAATTTTTAAAAATCTAGAAAAAATATAAGTTCCTTAAGAATTTGTATCCAAAATACATAAATATTCTTTATTGTCAATTAGAAAGAAAATAAAAGGCAAGCAATTTAAACGTGTTCAAATAGCATCCTAGTCTGTCTCCCCGCTGCTGCAACATAACATGGAAAAAGGAAACCGTAGGAGAAAATGGCTTCTTTCATCTTCCACTTCCAGTTAACAACCCATCACTGAGGGAAGTCAGGGCAGGGATTTGGGGGCCAGAACTGAAGCAGAAACCACAGAGGAATGCTACTTACTGTCTTGCTCTCTCTGGCTTGCTGAGCTTGCTTCCTTTTATAACCCAGGACCACCTACCCAAGAGTGGCATCACCCTGAGTGAGCTGGGCCATCCCACAGACATTGCTAATCAAGAAAATAGCACCTCAGATCTCCCTTAATGAAGGCCATCCCTCGGGAAAGGTTTCCTCCTCCCATGTGACTCTAGCACGTGCTAAATTGGCAAAAGCTAACCGGCACGAATAGAATGGATTCTTTACAAAAAAGAGATGAGCAGTGGTCCAGAAGCAGAGAAAAATGTGTTAGCCTCTAGGGTTATTGAGTCTTCTCCTCCAGAGGGCAGACTATATTTTAGGCTTTGAAGATCAGATGGCATAATGTTATAGTACTGATTACCAGTACAGTGAGTGCTGCTACCTGCTCAAGCAGGAAGACCTGAATTCAGATTCCCAGCACTCATGCAAAAATCTGGGTATGGCTACATGTGATAGGAACCCCAGGACTGGCAGGAGATCAGGAGGCAAAGACAGGAAGACCACTAGGACTCGCTGGCCAGGCGGTCAAGTCAAAACCAAGCAAACTGTAGATTCAGGGAGGGACCCTGTTTCCAAGGAAGAAGGCAGAAAATGGTAGAGGCAGACATCATCTTCCAGCTGCTGCATACCCAGACATATGCACACACATGGGCACAGCACACACATGCACACATGCATGTAGTAAACATGCATATACAAGACAGACAGACAGATAGACATGCACACACAGAGAGTGAGACGCTGTAGATATCATATTCCAGTCTAGACATGTTGACACGAAGGTACCACACACACATGCAGCATATGCATGTACCACAGATATTCATATACCACACAGACAGACACAGAGAAAGAGGGAGACAGACAGACAAAAACACAGACAGACAGACACACACACACACACACACACACACACACACACCCAGAAGCTGTAGATAACATCCTCCAACTTAGACATGTGTATGTAAATGGGTACTTCATACAATATATGCATGTACCACACATATACACACAGAGAGAAGATGTAGACATCATACAAATTAAGCACATATACACACAGAGAGAAGATGTAGACATCATACAAATTAAGCAGACATAACTGCATTGTCCCATTATGTGCAAGCCATAATTTGCCAATTCTTGGTCAATATGACTAATCAAAGGGAAATAAAAATTAAAACCACAATGATGTGGAATGGCTAAAATTAAAATAACAATAAATTAATAATATGTTGGGCAGAATTTGGAAGTCTCATACATTTGGATTATGAGCATTAAGTGTACAACTGGAGAAGTCTTTTTTAAGTCACCAAAGAACCCAACAGTTTCATTCCTCACCTTTGCACATAGGAGAGATGAAAACATGTCTGTGTGAAACATGTATGAGAACATCCAAGACAACATTAAACTGGAAACAAACCCAAATATCCATCAGTGGCTGAGTGAATAAATAAGCTACAGCTCATTCATTCAATGGGATCTGATGCAGCAATAAAACAGAACAAATTACCGAAGTAAGCAGGCAGACTACAGCTCTGCTCTGGCATGCCGTTGCCCCACTGTATGATGGGAGAGCCCCTTCCTTAGTCTGCAGCCATGCTAAACAAACTCCTTCTGATAGAACGACATTCAATCATGTGGCTATTATAGCACTAGCTGAGTTAGCTTTAGTAGTGTCTGGTACTATTTATCATTCAATATACAAACACACACACACACATTAAATCAGGTTTTTCTCAAAGAACACTAAGTTTCAAATGCACTCTGTGAAAACATTCCAATGTCTTACCATTACATAACATATTAAGGAGTTATCAAGATACCCTCTTTAATGTTTATATTGAACAAATGTGTGATAGCATATTCAAAAGCTTCAAAAAATGTAACTGAGGGCATGGATTGTATTCCACTAAATTCTTATGCTGTTATACCAATGATAATCCTAACTTAAGCCTTGGTAATAATTTACCTTTTGCCTTGAATTTTCGGGAGTGAAAAGTCAGACCATGGAATAAAAGCTTGGTGTTCAAATGACTCTCCCTGCTGTGGATTTATAAGTTCTGGTTTTATATGTGTTAAAGGTTTTAGCAATTTTTCTGCAATGTTCACAGAGTGATTAGGAAGGCAAAGGATATGAGACAATTATTTACTTGGTTCTGTTCCTATGTTGTAGAGAGCAGGATTTTCTTGCCAATAATAATAACCTAAAAGCCAGGGATACTAACAGAAATTTTAAAAGTTTTTGTTTTAACTTTTATTTCATGAGTGTTTTGCCTACATGTATGTATGTGCATGCCTGGTGCCCACGGAGGCCTCTTGGAACTGGAGTTAACAGACAGTTGTGAGCCACCGTTTGGGTGCTGAGAATGAAAATAAGGTCCCCTACAAGAATAGCAAGTGTCTTAGCCACTGACCCATCTCTCCAGCTCCCTGGTAAAAATTTTACATAAAGGAAAAAAAAGGTAATTTCAATTCAATACTTTAAGGAGTACAAGATGTTAATGTCACTAATAATTATATAATATTCAGTGTCATTTAAACTGTTTCCACCAGTTCTGTATGACCAGATACTTGACTGATCTTCCATGAGCAGAAGAGTTTAACTAAAGCAATCAGGAAGATGAGAAAAATAGGGTCTGTTCTGCCATGGCATGAGACTATACCAGAATGAGGTAGGTGGGTGGGTGGAAGGAACTCATTAGATTACCTCTGTACTGTGTGCAAGTATTGTGTGTGTGAGTGTGTCTGTATGTGTCTGTGTGTGAGTGTGTCTGTGTCTGTATTTGTGTGTATCTTTGTGTGTGCCTGTGTGTCTGTGTATGCATCTGTATCTCTGTGTATGTGTCTGTGTGTGTATGTCTGTGTTTGTATGTGTGTCTGTGTATGTACTGTGTCTCTGTGTGTGTGAGAGGGTGTCTGTGTGTGTATGTGTGTGTCTGTGTCTCTGTGTGTGTATATACAAAATTGTCATTACAAACATTCCCAGGATTGTTGTTAAGCAATTCTTGCTCATTTTTAAGTTGAAGGATACTGGTGACAGGGTGCCTGGCATAATGTAGATAAGGAAAAACACTTTGGACATTGTGAACCCTAACTAACCAATGAAACTTTTCTCTGTATATATAAAACACATGTTGAAGCAGAGATATAAACAAGGACAGTGAAGTCAAAGAGTTCACAATGTTCAGAAGATGAATTAACAACAGTACATGGCTCCAGAGACAGCCACAAAGCATCCTTGCACGTGATTTACAAATATAAACCTGAAAACATAAGGAAAATACTGACTACAATGAACATGTAAAGAAAGATTTTTGATAACTCTAAAGAAAAATGATATTGTGAGAATTAGAGAGAAAATATTGTGATAGAAGTCCCATGAGCCTCATGATCAGCCCCAGTGCCAGCAAACGGACCTTTATATACACTCAAATTTTGAATTTCCTCATCCATGGTGATCTGTTCGCAAACATCAGAAACTACAGTTTCTCGTGATCGCTGTTCCAGGACAGAGTAGCACACTCCCTCCCCAGGATAGCATACAGTGGGAGGCAGATGAAACATAGGTTCCCAAGACAATGTGAGTTCTCATAATTTAGGGAGCATGGCATTGTTCACCTATAGAGCTGTGCTCACACAAATACCCCTGAGCCATCCCCATGGGGCATGACTCCAGTGAGCCAGCCTGCTGTTTATTTGAACACTGAAGACACCAAATATCCAGAAGATGTTTGCTATTAAATTTATAATGTTTGAATTCAGCACTGTCCAAAGTCTGAAGGGGAAAATGGTTTCCTCCTAATGGAACACTTTCTATGTTTGCCCAGCTGTGGTGAAAATGGGCCCCACTTGAGCTAAAATAGCCACAGTTTCCACCTAGGTCAGAATACCCAGGGTATTGACTGCTCAGGCCAAGACTTCGCCATCTGCTGACGCTGGAGGGTTGACTGGCAGCCTGAAACATCCCGTGCTGACATTTCAATTGCATTTGAACATATTGAATACTTTTACCAAGGGAGAAGTAGTTTCATGGGCTGCATCATAACACAATTGAGAGCCAGGGAGGATAATTACTTTTCATAGCTGACTTCCTAAGTCAACAACCTACAGTTCTTATGGAGGCCTTCCATCCTGATGTGTATATTCTCATTCGCACGCAAGCCTTTGATTCGACTCTACTAAAACTGCTCTTTAGTCTGGACAATGATAGTTTGGAGAAGGAGAGGTGAGAGAGATGCAGGAAATGACAAATATGTGTGATCAACAACCATGCATTTGCCATATGTTCAGGAGGACGGTTTTCAAATGGCTTCAATTTGTCCTCAAGAAGGCTATGGCTTGATCAATTTTGTCTCCTCTAAAACACACGCAGAAACCCAAGCCCCACTGAAAACATTGCAGGGTGCAGGATCCAGTAGATTAACTCCTATCAGACTGCAATGACACCACTATCCAAAGGTGAGCTCTGCCGTCTCCTACCCTGGCTTCCAGGCACAGTCTCTCAGGTGATGGATGATACAGCAAGAAGAGCTGTCTACACTGCAGTGCCTTGAAGCTGTGCTTCACAACCTGTGACCTGGGAGCCGATGCATTTCTGTTTAGTGCTCCTTGACCAGTCAGTCTTCAGTATGCCATTAAAGCAGCGAATGGCATGTGTATATTTGCCGATCCAATTTTCAATTTTCCCTATTCTCTCACTACTAGGTACTTGGTATTAATGACCTCTTTGAATGCAATGGCTGGATTCCAGAATACTGTGCTGGGAACTAGGCAAATTATTTGAATGTGCCATGACAAATACAGTACATATATATACTATATATGCTAATAAGTCTATATATACTAATATGGTCTATATATATACTAATAGTCTCTCTTTATATATACTAATACAGCCAATATGTATACTATATATATACTAATACAGTCAATATATATAAACACAGTCTATATATTAATATAGTCAATATATACATTATATATACACAAATACAGTCAATATATGTATATATACATATACTAATAAGTCTATATATACATATATGTACTAATACAGTCAATATATACTATATTAACATATATATACTAATACAGTCAATATATAGTCACACTAGAAGTACTTTTAAGACACAGCAAAAAGAAAAGCTGTACAAAGAAAATGTTCCTTCAGTAAGCAAGGCACAAAAATATTTCTTGATTGAATTGTTAAATGCAACTGAGAATCTGAGAGGAATACAGAAGTGTCAAAGCCAGTTTGGGGATGCTTTTTGCACCATTAAGAAAACCTGAAGGTCTTCGTAATTTTCAAAACTACGTGTTTTGTTGTTGTTGTTTAGGAAGAGATCAATAGGTCATGGGAACTAACAAAACTCATTTCCCTTCCTTGTGTTCTTTCTCTGCTTGGTTTCCATGGAAACCTATATAGAATATCTGTTTACCTCCTGTTGCTACTTAAATGCAAAGGCTGGCAGTGGGTTCTCCTTGAGATGGGATGGGTTCCACGCCAGGGTCCTGAAAGTGTGGTCTCTAAAGAGAGCATCAGTGTCACCTAGGAACTTGTAAGATATCCTGGACCAGCTGAGTCAGGAAGTGCTCAGGCAACTATGATGCAAGCTCAAGTTTGAGAACTGTTAATCTTTACAAACTGGCTGCATAAAAATAAAACTGATGAGCCCCAAATCATTTTTAAAACATGTATATCTATACATTATGAAATGTGGGAAAAAAGACCTCACCCACAATTCTCCTTTATTTCCTAGCATAAAAATATATAATGTTTTGATATATACATATATATGAAAATGTCATACATGTATACTTCCAATTACCCCCCAGGCCTTTTGTAGACATTCTCTGAATTATGTTTTCATAGAACTATATTTTTGGGGAACAAATAAAGTTAATATGTTTAATAATTTGGGAATATAAAATAAACTTCTAAGTTAAATGTCTTTTAATC
>PVIU01017629.1:0-41448 GCA_004026605.1 Ondatra zibethicus
CATCCCCCATCTCTTTCTCCTCTCCCCCTTCTTCTCTCCCACTTCTTTCTCCCCCCCCCCTTCTCCCACACCTCTTTCTCCCCTCCCCCTCCCCCTTCCCCCACCTTCTCTTTCTCTTCTCCTCCTCCCCCCCATCTCCCTTCTCCTTTTAGCACTGTGGATCACATCTTTGAACAACAGACCTTATTAATGGGTAGCTTTTATTTTAAGTAAAGCCTGTAAATTACCTGGCGGTGGTGGCGCACGCTTTTAATCCAGCACTCGGGAGGCAGAGGCAGGAGGATCTCTGTGAGTTCGAGGCCAGCCTGGTCTACAGAGCTTGTTTCTGGACAGCTAGGGCTGTTACACAGAGAAACCCTGTCTCAAAAAACAAAACCCCCAAAAGCCTGTAATTCGACTAGTCTGGTTACTCTTGGAAGTAAACCGATTGCCTGCTTCCTCCCAGGATCCGGGTGAAGCCGCCACTGTACCCGTGTAGGAGCTTTCATTCATTCAATGGTCAGCACCTGCGCACGTGAATTTGCAAGTCAGTACTTAACGAATTTGCATCTGTGGGGATTGGGAATACACTCTTTTGCTTTCTGTGTTTCCTGTGGGTGTATACATTTGCAGTAGTTGTCTGTCCCTGTGTCCATGGTCATGTTTGCCTGCTCACTCATGCATAGGGCTCTGTATTAGTGTCCTTCTCTGCAACTACTGATAAGCCTCGTATTTTGAGTTTCTTATCCAACATCAGAGCAGTTTATTTTAATATGAAACTCGATCTTCTTTGGAATCTGGTTCCCATAATTATGAGAAATTGAAACCTCACACTGAGAGACTAGTTCTATTTGAGTGAAGGAACAGCCTGTAGTAAGGAGCCGCTAGTTTGTTCCTGGACGCTTAGCCCCGAAATAATCACACAGAAACTGCATTAATTAAATCACTGCTTGGCCCATTAGCTCTAGCCTCTTATTGGCTAACTCTTATATATTAATTTAACCCATTTCTATTAATCTGTGTATCGCCACGTGGCTGTGGCTTACCGGGTAAAATTCTCAGTGTCTGTCTCTGACAGGGCTACATGGCTTCTCTCTGACTCCACTCTTCTTTCTCCCAGCATTCAGTTCCGTCTTCCCCGCCTACCTAAGTTCTGCCCTGCTATCGGTCCAAAGCAGTTTCTTTATTCATTAATGGTAATCACAGCACACAGAGGGAAATCCCACATCAACAGCCCATCAGTTATGGGCAATAACTGCTTCAGGGAGGGCAAGAGGCACTGAAACACTGGGCTGACAGGCAGACACCACACTCGGCCTTCTGCATGGGTGCTGGAGATGGAACTCGAGTCCTCACGCTTGTGCTGCAAGCGCTTTGTTGATTGAGCCACCTCCGCAACTGTAAATGCGTTTCCCGCATAGCTAGCACATAATAGTTACACATTTAAGTAGTAGTTTCACCAATGGAAAAGAAGATCAGCAACCAGATTTGGAAAATTGAGACTATTTAACAGAAACTGATGTCTGTAAGTTGCTGGTCTTTTTCATATGGCAGCAGAGGCATGTATGATGGAGGACAGCCCCAGGGTGCTCTTACTTGGCTTATGGGAAGAGTGTTAGTCTCACTCTGAAAACATTTATTCAGATATTGAGCTTCATGTTAACTTTGCTTAACTTAACATTTCACTTTTCATGTCCGAAGTGAACTTGATCTGGGGATTTAAAAGACAGCAAATTCATTTTTCTTTCTGGATGGTGTTTTAGGGCGAAGCATCTTAAACTGTTAGATGTTTCACACGCTTGTGTTCTGTGCTCTGTGCACGTTGTGTTCTCTGCACACGTGGTTGTCAGGTGCAATGTAGAGGAATCTGGTTATCTGCTGTTGTGTTTTAGCCATAGCTACAGTTTTATTGGAGGGAACACAGATTTTGGAATGAAACAAAAGATGGGTTCCTGTTTTAGTGCTAGATTACTTTCTGTGGTTATGCACGAGAGAAGAGGAAACCATGGGCAGGACTGTGGCCCAGTTTGGGAAGAGGAAGAATCCAGATTCTTGGGGTTCTCTTGGTTTTTGTTTTCTCCGCAGCAGATGTCAGGTCCCTTGGACTCTGCCATTTTTGGAGCAGATGATGTTGGTTGTGATTGTTTAAACTTGGACAGTGGGGTGACTGTGGAAAGGGCTGCCTTGTAGGAGCTCAGGCTGCTAACACGAAGCACAACCAGGAGCCTTTACAAAAATGTAAGCCAGGAGCCAGCTCCTCTCAGCTTCCCGTCCTGTCTCCCACCATTGTCGCCTGCCTTGTCAGCTCGGCCCCCTCCGTGTAAAAGCAGCCTATAACCTGATGCAGCTGGAGGCAGGGTCAATACTGTCTAGGATAGGTGTCCTCTCAGGTGGGGCAGCAGCGCAGGCTGGAGCAGGGTCGATACTGTCTAGGATAGATGTCCTCTCAGATGGGGCAGCCTTGCCCTCTACATTGTACCATGGAGCTCTCTCTCGGAGGAATTGCTAACTCAAAGATGCTTGAAGTTACCCTGTCATGTATTCTAAAAACACACCCACTCAACGTCCAGCTTTGTCTATTCAGTTAAAGGGATCGGGTTTATGCTCCGGGGACCCTCTGATCTGATACTGAGGAATCCCTGAAGGAAGTTTTCATTGACTTCTGCCTCCTCTAACTTCTTGTTTTCCAAGCCATTTTGTCGTTTGTTTGTTTGTTTGGTGCAGGAGAGGGTGAGGGGCATGTGCTACAGTATGCGGTCCATGCGGAGGTCAGAGGTTGCCTTGTGAGAAGTCAGTGCTTTCCTTCCACCGTGTAGAATCGGGGGATCCAGTTCAGGTTGTCAGTCTTGTCACCAAGTGCCTTCACCCCCTGCCATCTCTCCTGGCCACGTGTTTCTTTTTCTTTTGGTGCTGCACAAGACAAGGCTACTTTTTTGTGTCTGTCTTTTGCTTTACAGACATTTTTGTTGTTTCTGTAATAGTCAACCGTTTACACAGCTCACTTACTAAATATCTCATGTGGGCATGATTTGTTCTTGGTGCCCAGTGTTAGACAGAGGCATCTTAGAGGGTAAGGACTGACATTGAGCCAACAAACACGAAACATGATGTCTGTTGGTGATAACAGCGTTGACTAAGAGCCGTTAACCCTGGTCACAAGAGAAAACTGCTTTAACCTGGGTTTCAATTCACTGTGAGTCAAGCGGGTGATGCAGTTGCCAAGAAGCCCCGCTCCAGCCTAGGCTGCGTCATCATCCTGCCCTTGAGTGCGTGAGGTCCTGCTTGTCTTCTTCCTATCAAGCCAGACCTGGAGTGCTGCAGTTTACAGTTTAGAGAGACGACAACAAACTAGAACGTGTTTGGGAGACCTGCCTGTTACAGCCCTCAGATCGCTGAGGCGGCCGCCACGGCCCCAGCTCCTGCTCTGGAATTAACCTTCCCGTTCCAATCAATTTCTCTGTCTCTCTAACTGCGGATAATTAATCCCCTCCCACATCGCTGCTCTGAAATGTACCTGGTGTCTCCAGATGTGGCTTCTTCTTGGGTAATGCCATTTTGGCTTCTTTCCCTTGAACTAGTTTTTCTGTTTAGTAAGGTGGCTGAGGATTGAATTTCCTTTAAAAAATAGAAACAAAAGGCTGGTCTCATGATTCTCAGTCTTGTTATGCCAGTTTCCTGCGTTTCTCTCTGTACAGTTTATTCATGTGTACATATACTGACCCCCCCCCTCTCTCTCTAAGTGTAAGTTCATTGCTATCCATGCTTTATTCTCTGTCCAAATACTATTTTTTGCCAGGCGGTGGTGGCTCACGCCTTTAATCCAGCACTTGGGAGGCAGAGACAGGTGGATCTCTGTGAGTTTGAGGTCAACCTTGTCTATAGAGTTGAGTCCAGGACAGCCAGAGCTGTTACACAGAGAAACCCTGTCTCAAACATCCCCCTCAAAAAAAAAAAAACCCAAAAAGCAAAAAACAATTATATTTTGTAAAATATTTTTAAATTTTTTTTAAAAAAATAGAATACAAAAATTTGGTTTTTATTTGCTTATTTTTACGTATGTGACTATTTAGGTTTTTTTTGTATGTTTGTGCTCCATGTAAATGGTCAGTGCCAGTGGAGGACAGAAGAGGGTGTCATGTCTCCTGAACTGGAGTTACAGATGGTTGTGAGCTGTTGTGTGGGTGCTGGGAATTGAACTGGGGTCCTTGGGAAGAGTAGTCAGTGTTCTTAACTGATGAGCTTAACTCTCCAGCCCAAGAGCCTATTGAATATTGTCTCTCATCTAACCTTCTCATCTGCAGAACTGATAAGGACATTCTCAAGCTTCAATGAGGTAATTAATGCAGTTGTTCCATTAAATGGTGAAGTGATAGCAGGTCATTCCCAATAGTGCCAGTCTCTAGGTTTTTTCCTTTAAGATGGCAGTGTAGGGAGCTGGGGAGCTGGCTCTGTGAATAAGAGCATTGGCTGCCCTTGCTCCATGGTGACACACACAGCCACCTGTAACTCCTGCTCCAGGGCATCCAACACCCTCTTCTGGCCGCTGTGGGCCCCAGGCTGCATGTGGTGCCCAGACAGACGTGCAGGCAAACATGTGCATAAAATAAAAATGAATAAATCCCTTTAAAAAACCACAAACGACAACCAAAATAAAACATTTTTTTAATGGCATGGCAGTAACCGTGATAATCACGACTCTGTCATCTGTGTCTTCATTTTATGTAAGCATTGTTTGTAGTGACTCCTTGGTCCTTACATGGACGAAGACATGGCTACGACTTAAAGTACCCCTTGTAACTTTTTCAGGGATAACCATTTCTTTTTTTTTTAAGATTTATTTATTTATTATATATACAGTATTCTCCGTATTCTGTTTGCGTCTATGCCTGCAGGCCAGAAGAGGGCACCAGCTCTCATTACAGATGGTTGTGAGCCACCATGTGGTTGCTGGGAATTGAACTCAGGACCTTTGGAGTAGCAGGCAATGCTCTTAACCACTGAGCCATTTCTCCAGCCCAGGGATAACCATTTCTAACGTGAAGTCCCACTTGATCGTTATTTAGAAAAATTGTGACAGCATGTCATCCTCTTTCCTGGCATTTTCCTCTCGCTCTGGTAACCTTAGAAGAAGGTAGGAGAACGGCCTTGTGCCCATGAGCCCTGCTGCTGCGATTGGGGGCTACTGGGCTCTGGCCTGTTTATCTGGCCTCTCGTCAGGAGACAAATTTCTTTTTACATTCGGTCTTAGTTAAATGTCTAAGTGCTGGGCATGTTTTGGGTTTAGTTTTTAACTTATGAGTTCTATATAAGACTATATTGTTCTCAGATCAATTCAGTCCTTGGGACCTGTGTGGTAGGAAGCAGTAACTGACTCCCGTGGGCACACAAGTGCCGTGGCATTGCGTGGTTCCGTTCTCAGTGCCTGTGGGGTGGCTTGCCATGGCCTGGAACTCCAGCTCCAGGGAATCTGACTTCTGGCCTCCAGGAAATACCCCAAGCACATGCACACAAATATACTACTAATAATAACGAATGAATTTAAAAGCAGAACTTAAAAAAATATTTTTGCCTGGTGTCTTATTTTTAGGAGTTAGAAATTATCTATATATCACATAATAACCTCTGCTTAAATGACTGTAACTAATTGTGACTTTCTTTTGTTTGTTTGAGACAGAGCCCTATGTAGGTAACCTCAAGCTCACTATGTAGCTGAGGTTGGCCATGAGCTGCCTCAGTTACCGATATGCGCCACCATGGTTGACTGACAGTGTGACTTTCAAAGAAGAATTATTGGAGCCAACTCTTGCCTAATAGAAAAGTTGGCTGAAGATGGCTTTTCTGCTGAGCAGAGGGTCAGTTTATTAGCTTCATTTAAGAAAAAGACATGACTTCATGGTTTCCCTTGCTTTTTGTGTGAAGAACTCCATGTGGTAGTCACTCCCCTGGAGTCTGAGACAAGGTTCATCAACAGGATGTGAAATCGCTCGATTTTATACCTGGTGTCCTAGGTCTTTCTTTTTATTTCTAGATGGTTTTCAGTTGACAAGAAACTGTAGCAATCCTGCTCATAACTGTTCTCTGTGACTGTCACAGAGTTCATGTGGGCACCATTGTCCAAGTGGGTTGATTGTGAAGTGCCATCATTGGGGTGGTGGCTCTGGTGGGCTCTGGTCTTGCTGTGCCCTCTCCTCCTGGACAGACTCATTTTCAGAAGTGTCTGGGTTTGCAGGGACACTCCATACCATCCAGAATATTCCAGGAAGCAGGCTGCCCCTCCCCACATGATGCTCCTCACTCTCCCTGCTTTCCCTTTAAGAAGGCAGCTGACTCCTTGAGCTAGTAGACTGTGAGCCGGTTAGGTTATCCTGGCCTCCCTTTGTTAGACTGAAAACGTTTATAACCTAGCTTTTCAGTTGAATATATCTATTTAAAATTCACCAGTGAAGAAGGCACTTTAGTAATAGCTAAAGATTAAAGTCCATTTAGATTCCTCTTAAAGAACCTGTGCATTTCCGTAAGTCTCCTGCTCTACTTCATGCCCTTGCTCGACTCCTGACTCTTCTGGTAGCCCTTGCTAGACTCCTGACTCTTCTGGTAGCCTGAAGGTGGCTTTATCTCCTTTGCTAGGGTTGGAATTGTATAATTATTTGGTTTAAGTTTGTCTCCTCGGTGAGACCAAAGTTATCACTTACCCATCTTGAGTCCCGGCACTGACCGGGAGGGAATGGGAGGTGGAGGAAGCTCCCCTGCTTTCTGCTGCCCTTTGACCCTTGGAAACCTTTATGTTAATTACGTCTCAGAATAGGAAAGGGGGATGTTCTCAGACACTTGGATATTTAGCTTCCTCTGCTTTTCTCCACCGCGGGTCTTGGCCTCAGCAGTGCAGCTATTTTGACCTGTGAGATTGTTGTGGGGGTGCCTCTGTTATAGGATGTGTTGTAGTTAATTGTACACGTGGTTTTGAATCACTAAATACTGTTCTACTGCCCCACCTGCAACCTGTGGCAACCAAAAATGTCTCTAGCGATGGCCAAATATTCCCTGGGGGCAAAATAGCCATCAGATTTCTGGTAAATGCAGGAGCAGGGCAGCCAGCGAATGATAGAAGGGACTGGAAACCATACGGCATGTTGTCCTCCAGGGTACTCCTCACCCAACCCCACTCTGAATTAGTGATTATTAAAAATAAAGGTGTGTGCGTGACAGAGAGAGAGAGAGAGAATACTGGGATGGAATTGTATAATTATTTGATTTAAGTTTATTTACAGAGATAAACTTGTTTTATTTTTTTTTAAAGTTTTACATTTATTTATTAATTTGTTATGGGTGAGTGAGTGAGTGCGTGGGTATTGTGGCGTGTGGAGAGATCAGAGGACAGTATGTAGGTGCTGATTCCCTCCTTCCACTGTGTGGGTCCTGAGGATCAAATTCAGGTCATCAGACTTGTTCACGAAGCTCTGTCACCTGTCATAAGAAAGTGTACGCTCATATCGGCTTATTACTGTCCCAGAAAAACTAGTGTCTGGCACCATTATTCTTTAAATGCAAGCTGCAGAGTAAGCATTTCTCAAGTGAACCAAGCAAGCTCACTGGAAACTGGCTTCTGGCATAGCCCTGTGGGACTGTCTAGCAGCTTCATGAGAGACTATTTGAAGTTCTTATGTCAAGAAAGAAACAACAATTTGCCGCTCCGCCCCCCCCCCCCAAAAAAAAAACCTCCTTGGCTTTTCTCTTGAAAATTGAGACGAGGGCTCTTTGTAGAAGCCTGTACTGTGTGTGACTCCTACCGTGGGTTGCTGCGTTTCATAAGGGGCATTTTGTGTCTTACTAGGTTTTCTCACATGAAGGTAAGAACACCAAATTAAATATTAGCTGCCTGTGGTTATTTTAAGACTCATCTCAATAACCAAGAGAATTTGGTTCTCACATTTTGTACCTTCTGACTACAAACAGCTGTAAGTGGGTTTATGCTGTTCTTCCTCAGAACTTACAGGGAGGCCCGGCAGCCGGGGACGCTTTGGGACAGACACGAGGCAATTCGGAGTTTCTCTTGCGTGTCAGCTGTTTCTGCTTTCATCTCTATCATTCTTCTCAGAGCTTCTGCTCGGAGGGCCTTTCCTTAGTGAGATCCCAGGAGCAGATGGCAGGCCGCTGTGCTGCAGAGTACATCCACCTGCGTCTGAGGTAGAGTAAAATCCTTCGCGGCCTGTGGTGCGGCTCATGTCCTATTTAGATTTACCTGGATGGTTCTTTCGTCTTTTGTTTGGTTTCATGTAGACTTTAGTCTTAACAAAATTGCTTCTGAAAAGTTGTGGATAAATGTTTTTATAGAACCAAGAAGATACCAGCAGAGTTTGGGCTAGCTGAATTTCTCCTACTGTTCTCATTGCTCGGTAGACATGGCGTCCACAGTTAGGCTCTGAGGCCTCTCTTTTGGAAACCTCTTTTGAATATTAAACTTGATATGATCTCTCTGGAAAAACTTTTGACCTGGTGAGTTATCTGTTCAAAATTACTAACCGAAAAAACCTGCCTCTCTGCATTTTGTATTTGAAATCCGTTAGCAGGGAGACATTTTTCTCAGAACAAATCTTTTGGCAAATATCAAGAAGTTAATTATTCTGGTAAGAAATGCCGCTTGGAACTTTTTGGAACATTGCAGTATCTATGCTGATTTAACTAAAAAAAAAAAAAAAAGGATTCTGGGTTGAATAACTGTAGAGTCCTGGCGACGTGACCATGTCAGATGTCTTGGCACAGCCTCGGGATAGAGGGGACTTTCCCACTTCTTTGTGTAATCTCCCATCTTAGTATGTGGGAGTTTTGTGAAGGTTCTTGTGTTACATTGAAGTGCTCAGCTTTTCATGCCGTATGTACTGCTTTGTGAACACAGGCTCTGTGTACATCTGCATATGCTTAAAAGGCATGACAAGGCGTAGCTGAGAAAGGCCGCAGCTCGCCATGGTGGGTAACTTAGCCCTGGTCATGTGAACACATGATCCTTCACTCTGTAGTCGTTTGGTGAGAACGTGAAACATTCCATCACGGTGGTGGTGGAGTTTGCGGGCAGGCGCTCAGAGTGCATTTAACCCATCATCTCTCACAGGTGCAGGCACATCCAAACGGGTCAGCGGTAACTTGCCACCAGCCATACAGCCAGGGGTCAGAATTGGAAATACAACTGAAAATAAACGAGGTTTGTTTCTCAGAAAAGGCGGCTTTTCAGTCTAAACATCCCCAGCCCTGAGAATGCCTGTCCTCATCACCTCCAGTTTCAGGTCACACACAGGCCACAAATTCCCAGACCTGGCCTCTCTCTGACCTGATGCCTTTGGCCTCAGGCCGTTTCACGCCACCTCCTGGTTCCTAGGTGGAGGTCAGAAGAGGAGTAACGGGAAGGTCCTCTTCAAGTGCAGTCTTGACGTTGAGCCACAGGTCTTGTCCAGCCCACAAATCTTGGTTTTAAAAGAATTCATTAAAGTATTGATTTTTGTGTCAAGGCCTTAAAATTCAAGGGGCAGACAGATGACAGTGTTCAGTGACTAGAAAGAACAGTCTTTGTTCTGCAGTGAAAGATCTTAGACTGGCTACATTAGCTAGCTGAGTTTAAGCATCTCCTCTTGCCATCCTTGAATCATTTCAGAGGACGTCAAGGTCTTGTCAGACCTTCTGTCCACTGTACATTGGCACTGATATCACACAACTCTGTATTAAGATGGTAGACTCAGGCTGGAGATGAAGCCAGGGATGGTATGTCCCCCCTCCCCTGGACAATTAGCACTGTTTACTTATCAGGGCAATTAAGACGACTGTAGTTTACATGTCATGTTAACATTAAAGGGCTCCTGTTCTGGACCCTGCGTGGAAGTAGATAGCATACTAACGCGTTCAGTGTTCCTTCCACGGACTCTAGTTAAGACTTAGCAAGCATCATTTAACTCTTGTACTTCAGCGCTCAATCCCTGTCCATCCTGAGCCCCAAGTGTTGATATATCATGCTCACTTATCTCTCTCTCTCTCTCTCTCTCTCTCTCTCTATCTCTATCTCTATCTCTATCTATCTATCTATTTATCTATCTATCTATCCATCATCTGAAGTTGCTGGTGGTTCTGCTTGGCTGCTGGAGAGTGAACTCGTGTCCTCTGGGATCTCTCTCCACCCTGCCTCCCAACTTGTGTTGTGTCTAAAAGGATTGTGCTAGTTTTTATCAACTTGACATAAGCTAAGGTCATCTGGGGAACCTCAACTGAGAAAATGCTGCCATTAGATGTGCCTGTAGGCAAGTCTGTGGGACATTTTCTACATTAATGATTGACGTGGAAGGGTCCAGCGCACTGAGTGGTGTCATGCTGAGCAGGTGGTTGTGGGTTGTATATATACAATAAGCAAGCTGAGCAAGCCATAGAGAGCAAGCCTGTAAGTGGAGTTCCTCCATGCTCTGCTTCAGTTCTTGCCTTGACTCCCTTTAATGATGTGTCAAGGATGTGTAAACCAAATAAACGCTTTCCTTCCCAGAACTGCTTTGGGTCATGGTCTTTACGACAGCAATAGAAAGCAAAGTAGCACAGCATCTGACACAGGGTGGACACTTAGCAAAAGTCAGCTTGCCCTTTTCTGTGTGGGCAACCACCTACCGTCTCACCTGCAATGTCTCCAGCTGGGTTATGCTGTTCCCATGGCCTCTGGAGCACTCACCGTGTGATCCAGGTCCACTGACTCTTCCCATAGCCTCTGGAGCACTCACCGTGTGATCCAGGTCCACTGACTCTTCCCATAGCCTCTGGAGCACTCACTGTGTGATCCAGGTCCGGTGACGACTCTTCCCATAGCCTCTGGAGCCAGACAAAACTGTGTCTTCAAGAGCTAACTGTGCTCTTGAAGAGTATCTTCCTGTTAGTGTACAGAGTTGAATAGCATCGACCTGATTGGCAGCCCAGCAGCCTTTACGTTGTACAGCGTGCACAGAGCACTGCCATAGTGTTTTCCAGTGAAGGTCTTTGTGTTGTGAGGAATTGGTGTGTACATGGGCTGACAGTAGGCTCTTTAGCCGCTAGTAGCTCAGAGGAGGAAACTTGCTTCTGAACAGTCGGTCCTGGCTGCATCTTTAACAAGAGGTAGCTGTCCTCTTAGGAGCTGCCCCAGTCTTTCATCTCTTCCTTGCTCCCTGCATCCACTCTGGCTGGCTTTTGTTATTAATGTGGAGCAGTTGAAGTCATTGACTTGGGTGAAGGCCAGGCAGCATCACTGAAGTCGTATATTACTTTCCTGGACTGGTCATGAGCGGGATGATGGAAGTCAGAAGGCCAGGGAAGCTGCCTCTCTAGCAGCCCACATGAAAGGTGTGTTGTCTTCTTCGTCGTATTTATGTGACTAGGTCTGGGTCCTGCTCACTGTCTCTGCAGCTTCCATCTCACTGGGCGCCTTTCTCGCCTCTGCTTAGGCTGACCGGGGCTGTGTTTGTCATGTGTCCGGCTTCCTTTGTCCGCCGTTACTTCATCGCAGAAAATCTTGTCTATTTAGTGCAGGTAGAATTGTTCAACTAGACTGGCTGTTTCTGTAGCCCCTTTGTCATATGCTAGGTTGGGTGGCAATTGTTGAGTCTGTGTCACTGGTGTTGGCGTCTGGGTTTCCCCTGTTAATGGAATAACGCTGCGGACAGAGTTCTCACTGAACGAACCAGCGAGAATCTTTGTCTGAGGAATGCGACTGAAGAACACTTGCCTTCCCGCTCCGCTGTAGTGTTTGGGGCTTGGGAAGCTGGGTTTTGGGAAAACGCAGTGGAATTTTATTAGACATTTTCCTGAGCTCTCTACCTGCTCTTTCCTGGAACACTCCCTGTTTGGCTCTGGAGAGGTTCCACACTTTGAAGAGCACAGACGCCAGAGCCCAGGCTGTTTGGATGATCTGTTGTTGGCTCATGAAAGGAGGTGTTGTGTGCCAGGGAAGATGCAGTCTGAGGAAGAGCACTTGAGGATCCTGTGACCCTCAGAGTGAGACAGGACGATGGCATTGGTCAGCCTGTGCAGCTGAGCTCTTTAAAAAAAAAAACAAAAACAATAAAACAGTGTTTAATTATTAATATCTGAAAGCAGATACATGCTCTCAGATTCTGCTGTGTTGTAGTGGGACTGGGAAAGATCACAGTCTCCAGACAGACTTTCCTTTGACTTAAGTTCCTACATGATTGGGGGGTTTTCCATTGTGAAGTAAAAATTGCTTTCTAGCTAAATTGTGATATGCATGTACATCATTATTATTTCAACAGTTTTGGGTGGGTTTTTTTTCTTTTCCATTTTCTCAGTTCAAAAACAGTAATTGTGAATCATAATTCCTAAGAAAATGCGACTTCCATCCTGACCACAGATGCGTGAGTGCTGCACACACTCTGTCTTTATTATCAGGCTCATAAAGGGTGAACACAGCACTGGGGTGTTGCGCTGTGTCTGGACCCTCTCTCCACAGACTCTGTGTCTTGGGCTATGATAGCTGCTGATTTTCCCTGAGATTCCCACTCTTGGATCCTTCAGTCCTCACTTGATGTTTAATCTGTGAGTTTCCCAGATTCTGATGAGAGAGAGGAGTTTGTGTTTCCCCCACACCGCTGTTCTCAGCCTCTTCACACAGTGCAAGGAGAAGTCTGTTCTTTTAGTGTCATGGCGTCTTTATACCTAATTCTCTTAAAAATATCTGTGATGGACATGGTGATACATGTCTTTACTTTACATCCCAGCACTTGGAAGACTGAGGCAGGAGCATCTAGAGTTCAAGGAAGTTAAAGTACACTGTGAGACTTTGTCTTTAAAAAAAGGTGTGTGTGTGTGTGTGTGTGTGTGTGTGTGTGTTTGTGTGTATAGGCTGAGTGTGTAGCTAGGTAGACTACTTGCCTAGCATATGTGAAGCCCTGAGTTAAACTCCAGAAATACTAACTACATAGTAAAACCATATTGTTAGAATGTGTTGTAGAAAAAAATCAAATTCTTAAGTTATAAAGAAGAAAACAATTATTGGACCAATCATAGAAAAACCGCTATTAAAATGTTGAGGTAATTACTTCCACATTAGTTTTATATGCATAGATCCTTATCTAGTTATTTATCTATTTATTTATTTTGGCTTTTTGAGACAGGCTGTCCTAGAACTCCTAATTCTCCTGTCTCCATCTCTGTGTGCACCATGGCATTCAGCAGCCCTGCTCATTCTCTTGTAAAAAAAAAAAAAATACTTTTAACTGTTTAGGAACCTGGGTTTATAAACCATAGTATTTGAGCACGTTTTCCACATCCCAGATTATTCTTGGTAAATAGTATTTAAATAGCTGCAGAGTTTGTTTTTAATATGGTGTATTTTTCTTATAAAGAGAGAAAAATGTGCACTAAAATTAAAAAGCACAGTTGGAAGATGTCTCCTTTTTTCTCTTTTCTTTTTACAAGTTATTTATTTCTGCATGTGCTCATGTGTGTGCACGTGCCAGAGACTAACGTGGGTGCGCTCCTCAATTGTGCTCCACCTGACCTTTCGAGAGAATCTCTCATTGAACCTGGAACTTGCAGATTTTGTTAAACTGGCTGACAGGGAGCCCAGGTCCTGTCTGTGTCTGCACAGAGGTATGATTACAGCTATAACGTGGGTACTGGGGACCAAACTCAGATCTTCAGACTTATCTGGCAAACAGTTGACTGACTGTACCATCTTTCTAACACCCCTTTAAAGAAAAATACTAAAGCCTTGTCTCATGTAGCACGGGCTACCCCTGAGCTCATGATCTTCCCGCCTGCACGTCCCTAATGGCGGGTGTGTGGCTGGTTTTGTCATCTTGACAGAAGCTATAGTCATTTTGGAAGAAGGAACCTCAATTAAGTAAATGCCTTCACTCGATTGGTCAGTGACACCCCCACCCCCACCCCCGCACAATTGATGTGGGGGGCGGTCCAGCTCACTGTGGGTGTGGCCACCCCTGGACTGGTGGTCCTGGGTTCTGTAAGAAAACAGGCTGGGCAAGTCCTGAGGAACAAGCCAGTAAGCAGCCCCCTCCATGGCCTCTGCATGAGTTCCTGCCTCCAGGTCCCTGCCCTGACTTCCTGTGGCAGTGAACTGTGATGTGGGAGAGCAAGTGACATAAACCCTTCCTCTCCAAGTTGCTTTGGTCATGGTATTTGGCACACAGCAGCAACCCTGGCTTGCACACACCTGCGGTAAACCACACTCACCAGTTTTAATTTCTTTTCTAATTTTAAAAATAATTTGCTTTAAAGTTTAATTGATAATATGTAAATTTTGTTTACATACAAAAGATTTACTCTTTGAAAAATTTTTGTAATAAAATGAACATATATATGTTATATATTAGAAATCCTTCGTATAACAACAGTTAATTAGAATAATTATTTTAATTGGTTATTATTCATAGCTATTAAATCAGTAAAATTTTCAAACAACCAACTTTTATCCGCACTTACAAAACAAAACAACAAGCCGGGCGGTGGTGGCGCATGCCTTTAATTCCAGCACTCGGGAGGCAGAGGCAGGCGGATCTCTATGAGTTCGAGGCCAGCCTGATCTACAAGAGCTAGTTCCAGGACAGGCTCCAAAGCCACAGAGAAACCCTGTCTCGGAAGAAAACAAAAACAAAAAAACTTCAGGGCCTGGAGTGAGGAGCATTGACTCCTCTTCCAAAGGACCTGGGTTTAATTCCCAGCACCCACATGGCAGCTCCCAGCTGTCTATAACTCCAAGATCTGACACTCTCCCACAGATCTACATGCAGGCAAAACACTAATGCAAATAAAAATAAATAAGTTTAAAAATCTTTGAAAGAAATCTTCCCTTTAAATTTGAAGGTTAATTTTTTTTTTTTTTTTGCAACTGGCTTTTGGGTTTATCTACTTGTGATGTAGTCTCAGGGTTTATTTGACTCTCCTTGATCCTCCAGGCTGTGTAGGACAAGAAGGCCATGGCAGTCAGGGAAACAGAGCCAGATGGTCCCCATTAAGGTGCCAAACCTCCAGCAGAGGGTGGATGTCACACCAAACAGACAGGGCAGGAAAATTGCTTGGGTTTTTCTAGCGGGCTTTGCCACTGCTTAGCAGGCTTCACTCATCCTGGTGCCGCAAGCGTCTAGACCGTTGATGTTCACTGGGCAATCGGGGAAGAGGTAATGGAACCAGCCAGGGCTGGAGGTTGGCAGACTGGGGGCTGTCTGATGAAATCCACTCTTTGGCATTCTCAAAGTTTTTCAGAGGAATCCGGGTAAGTCATTTAACCTGCGTTATTGGTTTACTTGGCTCCTAAAGGAGCATCCTAATTAAACCGGAGCTGTCTGCCAGCGGATCTCAGCGGTGCTTTCCGATTTGAAAACTGAAACCCAGAGTCGCAAAGCCGTCTCCTAAGGATCACGCTCCAATTGACTAAATAGTATTGTGGTTGGTCTTCACCCAAGGGAATCAATTGGGGAAAAAGAGTGTGGTTAAGAACTCTGTGTCCCCAAGACATCTCTGCAGCGACTCCTGAGCTTCTGCTGTCACTTTCTAAAGGTGACAGTAGTATCAGCTGTTATAAAGGTAAGAGGGAGGGCGTGTCTAAGAGCACAGCACTGACTGAGCCTTTGTAAGATGTCAGATACTTCGGTATTTGTAGATGTGTAGCACGTCCCTGGACTCCACTGTGTGGGTGTGTGGGCATGTGGGTGTGTGGGTGTGTGGGTGTGTGGGCATGTGGTTGGATCATTGGGGTTTTGTAGTCTTAGAACAAAGTTACTTTCCCTTCTGAATCAATTACCATCTTGTGCCCTGAACTAAGCTTGGAAATGCAAATCTTTATTAAAAAGTCTCCAAAGTCCACTGAATTAAACAACAACAACAACAACAAAAACAATTTGCCCCTCTCTGTCTTCTCTGTTTCTGTCTCTCTCTTCTTTCTCCCTCCCTCCCCCTTTCTCCCTCTCCCCATCCTTCCTCCAGCCCAGGATATTCCTTCCAGCTTGTTTCTCAGTCATTCTGAAAGCTGTTCCTACCTCTACATTCAAATGTAGCTCACCCTAATTTAATTTCAGCTAGAGAAAAGGGAGATGATCTAGATTTGTATGGGTCATTTTCACTCAGCGTCCAGTTCTCCAGAACCATCACGTGGCCATAGCTAGCTGCAAGGGGAGCCATGAAAAACACACATTAGCACACAGACAGGTTCTGTGACTTTAGAGTAGGCATAAGGAGTCAGTAGTGCCAGTGGTGTCAAACCAGCCTGTCACCTGAACTTGTAAAGAAAATTGTTAGGACACAGCCATTCCTATCGGCCTGTGGATGGTCAGTCTCCTTTTCTAGCATCAGGGACAAGCTGAGGAGGAGACCATATAGACTTCAAAGCATAACACATTTACTATCTTGCCCTTCTCAGAAGCTTGCTGACATCTGCTAGAGAAAATGGAGAAATGAAATTAGAGGAGTAACCAATAGTTTGTGCTGCCGTTTGCAGCTTGGTAAACAGGGTGAGTCGTTTCCTCAAAAAGGCACAGCGGGGTGTTGTGCTTACGAAGACTGGTAGCTCACAGAAAGTTAGTTGATGTGCAAGTAATTTTTGAAGAAGCGGTGCTCAGGGGTAGATTTTTGGAGCAAGGCAGGAAGTTATTTGGTGGCGGTGAAGAAAGAGGGTGCAAAAAATTACTTCTGGGGACAATAGAGAGATGAGCACTTGCTCTTCCAGGGGACCTGAGTTCAGTTCCCAGCACCCACACCAGGCAACTCATAATTGCCTGTAACTCCAGCTCCTGGGGATCTAGTGCTTTTCTCTAGCCACTGTGGATACACATACACACAAGCACGTGTGCACACACATTTGTCTCTTTTTAAAAGTTGTTTCTCATGTGAACTTCTCCCTTCAAGGTGACATCCCATATTTCAGGGGTGCCCTCCTCCTCTGCACCCTACAGATTGTTGTGCATTTTTCTCTTGCTTCTTTCATGACTGGGGCAGAAGAGGGTGCTGATGTCATGTGGATGGATCCCATAAGAAGATAAAGAAGGTACCTCCCCTTTGCATCTGATCTATTTCCAAACTTAGGGGTGGGACAGTGAGAGACATAAGTAGGGGTTTGAAGGCAGAGCTCCCTGTGAGTGCCAGAATGTAGCCCAGGCCACTTGGAAGGACAGGATCAGGGGCCTTACCCACAGCTGGTGTCCTATGTGTCCCTTCATCTTTCCACAGCAACTAATCAAGGGTAAGGGGAGCCTTTATTTTAATAGGAATGATTGACCATGTAGGGTACCAATCCTCCCTCCTTCCTTAGTCTTTGTAGGCAAGCATATAATGAGCAGACTAATACAGATAATGAAATACTTGCTTGTGCTGGCCAAGAGCACACATCATTCACTCATCGCTTATTAATTAAAACCTGCTGAGCTTGGCGACAGCATTGGAAATGCAGGTGGATAAGATAACCATGAACTTCTAAAAGGATCAGCAGGAAAGATAGTCCCAGGGGTAGTGGTGGGGTTTCCTCTGAGCAGGGTGGTGCTTGAAGCATAAATACAGTGGGCTTCCAGGCCCCTGTTGACAGAGGGACACCTGTCACTTACGGAAGGAAAGCAAAGGGGTCTTGTTTTTTATGCTCTTGTGACTCGGGGTAAAGCAAATTAATGTGGAGTTTTTTTTTCCTCAAGCTTAAGTTAGGCTCTCTGCCATGATGGCTGTATGAAAGTTTCTCGTTTGTCTTCTCAGTCACTTTGCCAAAGTGGATCCAGCAACTGGCACGGCACTCAGCAGACAGCGAGCGCTCAGTATGTGTTTGCTGAATGAACAAAGTGCATTGGGCACTTAATTGTCAGGGCTTTCAGGAGGATGAGAGGGTTCCCAAACACGATGCTTGTCTTAAGACAAAAGGCTGTGATCTCCAGGCACCTCCTTCACGCTCTCATCCTCCCCGCATCCATGCCTCTCCAGCATCTCTCCTGCTTTTAGAAGTTTGGGAGAAGCCCCGCAGTGGTGGCGCACACCTTTAATCCCAACACTAGGGCAGAGGCAGGCAGATCTCTGTGAGTTCAAGGCCAGCCTGGTCTACACAGCGAGTTCCAGGACAGAAAAACCCTGTCTGGAAAAATAAAAAGAAGTTGGGAGAGTTAAGGCGTGTAGCCTCCTTTTATCCAAAGGAGGACCCGTGTTGTTTAACGATGGTTTCACCACCCTTCTGCAATAGACACAGACAGCAGGTTGAGTTCATTTGCAGTAGTCTAGTGGTTTATAGCACTGCACTGTGCTGCAGAGCTTGGCCTTGCACAGACGTCATAGACTTTATAACAGTAAGAAAGTCTCCTCCAAAGTTTGAGTTTCACAGAAATCTCAACCTGGTGAAATGGCTTAGCAGGTAAAGGTGGCGTGCTATCACAGGCACTTTGGTGGGCAATCATGCACACACTCACGCATGTACACACTCACGCATGCACACACACATACATATTTGTATAATGTAATAAAATAATAAAAATAAACAGTAGATTATGGGTATTTGTGAACAAATCAGATATTAATCCCTTAATTCTGATCTAACTCTTCTGGCCCAGATACGAGCAAGTCCACGGGGGAAAATCTGAGAGCATAGCGCTCTGTGTGGCCAGGAACTTTCCCTGAGGACAAACCGTCTGTAGTAATTAGCTGTTTGCACTTCGCATTGGGCAGACCTGCAGTTGCTCATTTACCAGCCTGCCCTGCCCTTTGTCTTTGGGGGAACAATAAGACATCCAGCCCACCACATCTGTCTGTCTCCCTCTTTATTTCAAAGCAGGGAACATTAGCAGTACTTGTGCCCCCAAATCATGAGTGAGATGGTCCAGGGGAAACAGCTGAAATGGTGTGGCATGTGGCCGCTACTGCTACCAGCCCTGGTGACTGCTGCCTGTGCTGTGAACAGAGACCTCGGGGTCTGTGAACCGAAGGAGCGGATGCTGCACCCACTGCCGCCCCGGCAGGGGGAGCATCGCAGGTGTGCAAGGCAGGCTGCCCCTCGCAGAACCGAATTGCAAGGATTCCTGTTCCTTCCACCTGTTGCTCCATCTCCCAGCCTCTCAGTGGCCATCTCTGTGGTAGGAGCCAGGACATGCTGCGCTGGGCAGAGGGAGACCTGGGAAGTCAGACTGCCCGTTGACAGCAGGCCTGGACCTAGAAAAGGTTCATTCTTGCTGTGCTGTGTCTGTTAGGTTTAAGTCACCCCGCCACAGCTGACTGCCAGGGACACTGGGAAGTTTTGCTTCTACGTGGGTTTCTGTGTCCAGTTACTGCTCATTCACAGTGTAGGCAGTATTTATTAAGACAGCATTTCAGATAGGGATCTAAAAGTCCTTGTTCGGGGGGAGGACTCTCAGAACTGCACACAGGCTTTGTATCTCACATGACATAGATTCTCTTCTCTTTTCTTTGTTTTGTTTTTTTTGGATGGCATCCACTTATTTAAGTATCAAATTTAAACTTTGGATAAACCTCACATTTAAAAAAAAAATATGACTGAAACTCAGTAGAAAATGCTGGCTCCAGTGGCTTAGCACGCCTTGAAATCCAGGTACTTCGGTTCAAGGCCAGCCTCCACTGTGTAGGGAGTTCAAGGCCAGCCTCCACTGTGTAGGGAGTTCAAGGCCAGCCTCCACTGCATAGGGAGTTCAAGGCCAGCCTGGGCTATGAGACCCTGCCTCAAAAAGAACAAAACCCCAAAGGACTAAGTGTGAGCACAATAGATAGCAAGTATGGGGTAGCCGGGCCCCTCCTCTCTCACACCCAGCTCTCCTGACGGACAGCATGGCTTGCTTCTCACTGCCTGTGTTTACAGCGTTTCTAAAATTCTTCATCTCTGTTCTGTCCCGTGTCTCCCCACTGTGCTGTGGTCTCTGGCTATGACTGGCTCCTGGTTGTCCACCAGCCCTGTTAGCCTCTTGTGGTCACTGCTGTACATGGTACTGACTCTCTAGCATCCACGTGTCAGGAGGAACATGTGACAGTATGCTTCTGTCCCTGACTAATTAGACGTAACACGGTGTCTTCCAGCTCCACCGATTTTAATGCCTATGATAGGATATCATTTTAATGGCTGAGTAGTATTTCATTGCATACTTTGACGAAATTACTATACCACATTTTCTTACTCATTACACTGATGTTCATTTAGATTGATTCCACATCTTTTGAATTGTGCTGCCAAAAGTAAGAACTAATGCCAAGGAGGGAAACATGGATTACTCCGATTTTTTTAGTATATATTGTATGCATGTGTTGAAACATTACATGGTACCCAACAAATGCATATGACTATTACATTAATTGAAAAAAATAACACTTAAAGAAATACATATGTTTACTGCTATGGTTTGATCGTTACCCACTGTTCCCAGCTATCAAATTGTAGCTCATGGGTATGCACAATTAACTGCGCAACGAAAAGAATGAAAACACTTAGAAAGGCCTGTTCTGAAGTTAAGCCCTTATCTGGCCTGGCAAGGGCAAAGTGCATTGGTTTCTAAAAGAAGCTTCGTAGAAGCAGTGCAGTTACTTCCAGGTGCGGGAGGGAGGGCAGAGAGAGGGCAGGCGAAGTGTGGGGCTGGGGGCTTGACTTTCTTGTGATGATCACCACTGTTGTATGAAAAGGAGAAAGTCACACACATGTTTTCTTTCTCTTGTTACTGCCCCCCAGGAGAAAAGGGACTGAAGACACAGATTCCTGCGTTCAGGAGGAAGGAGTTCAGGTTAGATATTAAGTAAGAAGTAAGCAGCTTACCTCGTCAGAGACACACACAGAGTCTTAAGGAGGGCTGTCACTAGGTACTGTCGGATGCCTGTGACCACCTCAGGTTCCTAACTCTTCCATGCTTAGAAACTGCTGAAAGCAAGCAGAAGGAATGAAAAACAAACAAAAACCAACAACAAAACGGGGATTCTAAAACAGTCTGTAAGGGTGTATGTGCCAGTAGCACCCTGGGAACTCCGTCTACAAAGCCCATGCCCAGAAGTTACTCCTTCTAAGCATGTATATAAAATTTTGCTAAGTTTAGCCTGGACGAGGGGCACAGACATTAAGAAATCATCTCACATCTACTTTCTTTCCTATTAAATTGGGGACAGTCGTTTTTAGCAGTAAGACAAGGGGGTACTTATAAAACAACAGCCACCTCTTCTTCAACATCAGCCCTCATCCAGAGAAGAGCTTCACGCTCACACAAGTTCCCAGTTATCATTTTGAGGTAGGGAACCATGTGTGGAGAGATCAGAGGACAGCTTTGTAAGGTGGGTTCTCCCCACCCACTTTCACATGGGTTCCTGGGATCAAGCTCAAGTCACAGCCTCGTGTGGCAAATGAGTGTCTACCAACTGAGCCATCTTGCTGGCTCAGAACTTCCGATTTTTAAAAGACATTAAGTTGTGGTAAAATATATGTGGCCTAAAAAGATAATGTTAGAAATTATGATGCATTCAGAGGGTGAGAAAGCATGCCAGGTTTATTACTTTATAGAAGCAGGTCCTCTCCAATGTCGGGGGGGGGGGGGGGGGAGGGAGCTGCGAGTTGATGGCGTTCACATTCAGGAGCCCTGAGATGTTAGCGAATGTACTACTTTTCTTTTATTTCTGACATTGAAGATAGTATTTGGTAAGGATTCTGACTTGGAAGATTGTATTTGATAAGGAAACAATGAGCCAGCATTCCTAAGTGGCTGGCTAAAGATGGCTTCTCAGTGCGCAGACCCTGAGAAATGCCAGCAAGGGATGCCACCAGTTGTGTGTGCCCAGCAGGTAGAGTTAAGTTTCATTGTGAAACTCAAAGTCGTTGGTTTTATTATCCCTATGGCTTCTCTTTTGTGATTGTGCACCTGGTTCTTTCCTGTGGTTTATATGTTTTATGTGCATCCACAGACCACAGATGGTACGGATTTGGATGTTTGCATCTCTTTACCTGTTCTGTGCCTGCACCATTGATCGCTCTTGGGTTCTGGGCTCTGGACTGCAAGGCCGACTGAAATCTCACGGCAACTTGCTTCGGCTTGGACTTGTCTCTGTGAAAGGAGTGGACTGGCACCTATGAAATAATAAAAGCGGCGCAGGGGTGATGGCTTGGTCTGTAAGGTGTCAGCCGCATCATCATGAGGACATGAGTTTGGATCCCCAGAATGAATGTGAAAAGCCCAGGCTTTTGCGAGGGAGCAGGGAACCCTAACAGGGGCAGAGGGTGGTGGTAGAGGATCCTAGAACCTAGTTGGCCAGCTAACCTAGGCAACGGCATGAGCCTCAGGTTAGTGACCGACACACCCTGTCTCAAAAAATAAAAAAGATCAGTGGAGGAAAGCACCCAAGTTCTGGCCTGTGTATGCACTGGCATGCACATGCACCAATGTGCACACTGACGTTAATAAGAACTTACACTCTTATATGCACATATACTACTACCACTCATGTTCGTGTATATACACAAACACACACAAATAATAGAATTACACACCAGAGGTCAGCAAAGGGGATTGCAGTGCTGGTTTGTTTAAGAAAGGGCTGTTAAAAAAAAAAAAAAAAAGAGGACAAAGAAGCTGGGCGGTGGTGGCACACGCCTTCCATGCCAGCACTTGGGAGGCAGAAGCAGGCAGATCTCTGTGAATTAGAGACCAGCCTGGTCTACAGAGTGAGTTCCAGGACAGCCAGCGCTGTTACACAGAGAAACTCTGTCTCGGAAAAAAGAACGAGACAGATGTATGTATTAGTTAGCCTTTACAAAACATATGCTGCCCCTCAAAGACAAGATACACGTGGAAGAGGTGTGGACTCTGAGCGGACACTGGTTCAGACCATGGTTTTACCGTCTCCGGTTTGACTCAGGCAAATTACTTAATCTCTCTGCCGTGTTTTTGCCTCTGTAATTGGGAATAATTACACCCTGCCTCATAAGTTGTGGTGAGGATTAACTGAATGTATAAAGTGCTTAGAACAATGTCTGGGATTAATGAGCGCTCAATAAACGTTAATCAGTGTTCCTGTGTTGGAAAAAGTTCTGTCAGAGCGTCTGAGTTAGGTCTCGGTCTCAGCTGGTGCCTGTCCCGATGATCTAACCCATTTTGTAATTTCTGCATTGAGAGGGGAAGGCTGGTTTTGGTTTTTGTGTTTTGCTTTTTAATAATTAGTGCTTTACTGAAAAAAAAAGTTGAATCTACACTCAAATGTGAGAAGAATGCTTGAATAAAGGAGACACAAACAGCGATGCTTCCTAAGTTGAAGCTCATTTCTGCTGGGCACGTTGACACACACATGGCCTGTCATCCCAGCACTCTGGGCATTAAGGCAAGAGATTAATGCATTCCAGGCCAGCCTTGCCTACATGACAAAGACCCTGCCTCAAAAACAGCAAACCAAAAGTCCTTTGATGCACTTCGGCGAAGCAGTCAAGGAAGAAATGATGTGGAAGTGAGAGATGTAGAAGAGGAAGGAGATGGAAGGGGAGATGGGAAGGACACGGCTAAGGGGACGCTGCAGGCTTCTCAGGGGTGCCCCATTTCTCAGGGGTGCCCTGTTTCTCAAGGGTGCCCCGTTTCTCAAGGGTGCCCCGTTTCTCAGGGGTGCCCCATTTCTCAAGGGTGCCCAGTGTCAGCTTCCGCGTGGACTGCGCAGTGTCCAGTTTATCACGCTATTTCCAGGAAATGTGTGATTCCTTTTGCTTGATTCTTTTCTGTTGCAGAGATAAATTTTCAGCATCAAGTAACCATACCTTGCATATGTCTCCCTAGGAGCCTCCATGAATACATATTTTCATGTTTAGTTTTTAGGACACCTGGCTAGTTCTTCACAGCCACGGTTATCATCAAACATTTGATCCACGTCTGAGTGCCTTTGTCTTCTCTGATACTCGGGCCTTCGAGTAGGGAAAGGACAAATGGTTATTTAGAAAATGTAGAAAATGCTTTTTAAAATTTAATGAAAGACAGTTCTCTATGTTTCTCTCTCTCCTCCTCCTCCTCACTCTAGCTGTGTACTCTGTTGATGGATATTGGACTGGAGTGATGAGTGGCCGAGGATGGGTATTTGATGATGTCAGGGGACTGGAGTAATGGCCTTGCATGAGGATTACACGGTGAAGCCACACATTGATGACCTCATCTTATTAGCTGATGGAGGCGTTCAAGAGGACGAGATTGCAGAGCTTTTAAGCTTGTGCAGCTCCCAGGATCTGAGCCTAAGAGCTCGCTAATTGTCATCTCCCGGAGGGACCAGGGTAGTGGTGGTTCGGTCTGCTGAAATACACTGTGGGACCCTGTTAGGGCATTTCCCCGTGTCCTTAGGATGGTTTAGAAAATGTTGAGTTTTCTTTTGTAGCAATGATAGACCTAAAAAAAAAACAATTGCTTTTTATTGTTGGGTTTTGTCCTCCTGTAGTAGAGTTTGAGTTTGCCAAGGCAGACGCGCTCTACTTGGGTAAAGCGCCACCCTTCCAGCTGTGACAGTGGCACTTGTCAGCACTCAATAAATATTTTTGGAATGAGTGAATGGATGAACGGATTAAATAAGTATAACCATTATTCCCAATGAAATACCTCTCCAGATGGAAGTAGGTTGCCAATTGGCATTATTTTAGATCCATTTTTGCTAAGAAGAATGCTGTAAATTTTGAATGATCTCCACTGAGCAGACAGATTATGCCAGAGGGAAATTCATCCAAGGCTTTCACATATTAATGTGTTTTTGCAGGGCAAATGGTGACTGACACCATGGTTAGATACAACAGCCCAGGCAGTGAAGGCTTCAGTCCGAAGTCTTAACTTCTAAGAATATCTGAGAACACTTTTAAAAGTCGGCTGTTCCCTGTGTTCTAAGATAATAATGCACCAAGAGCTAAACTTCATTGAACTTCTCTTTCAGACAGAGTGAATTACAAAACACAGTAAACAGTTAACCGCTATGCCACACATCCTTTAAAGCCTGACTTCCACACCCTTTCTTGGGCCCTGGATAGAGTAAGAGGAACATACCAAGGAAGAGGACACGCTGTAGGGATTTGTTGGCTCATGTATCAAGCTTGTGAGCCCCTATCCTTGAGTGAAGAAAGGGACAAAGGGTAGATTCCAGCAGAAGCTACCTGTGCAGAATGGCTAAGGAATTGCATGGGTGTTGGGGGCAGGAGGCTACAGATTAGATTTCTGTTGCTGTGAGAAAATTCCCTGACCACTGAAACAGCTTACAGGAAAAGGGGTTTATTTCAGTTTATAGTTCTGAAGGAGTAGAGTTCACCATGGCAGAGAAGTCATGGCTCCTGGTGGCAGGGACAAGAAACTGTGTGATCGCCTTGCATCTACACTCAGGAAGGTGAGGGAGGGGAGAAGGGAGGGAGGGAAGGAGGAGAAGGCGAGGGAGGGGAGGGGGAGGGAGGGAGGGAGAAGGGAAGTGACGTTAGAATGTAACATCTCAAAGCCTGACCCCAGTGCCTCCGGAAGGTTCTATGACCTCTCCAGACAGCACCACCAACTGGAGACCAAGAGTTCAAACACACGACCTCTGGGGGACACTTCACATTCAAGCCACAACAGCTTTGGAAAGGCAATTAATTGGTGAGGTGGGAAAAAAGAGACCTCCATTAGAGCCTGCTTTGAGAGCATTTGCCTTTGAGTGACAGGAGGGGAATGACAAGGACCCTCGGACAAGCAGAACGCAAACAGAATCCCAGGCCATCTCGGGACTTAGGGACTTAGGGACTATGATCACAGTACTGTGACTGCTGTGTTGATTTTAAATTGGTGCAGACTTTCAAATTAAAGAAATATTGAGCTGGTTGTACACCAGCTTTGACAGTTAAAAGTCTAAGTATAGCAGGTGGAACTTAGGAGAAGTTCAAGGACACACGGAATAGCAGAGAGAGGATAAAGCGCACGTTGCCAGAAAACCAGGCATTCCGAGACCAAGGGGAGAAGGAGCAGCGTAAGTGCGTGGCTGGAAGCCTCTCCAGCCATGGGCAAAACCACACTGGAAAGAAGCGAACATGAGTTCAAAAGCTCGAGCAGAGGTCTAAGGTGTAGGTTACGTCTAAGCCTGCTATTTCCCTTGTGAACACATAGTTTCTTTTCTTCTTTGCTTCTTTCTTTTAAGCATGTTCATCATAAACTGAATTCATTCCAGATGTTTCAAATACTCTCTTGGCTTAGGTGAAGACACAGGGAAGAAAATTGCAAACAGTAGGTGCAGGTTTCAAAACTGGTTCTCAGCAGAGCGGCAGTGGCGCACGCCTTTAATCCCAGCATTCGGGAGGCAGAGGCAGGTTGTCTTCTGAGTTCAGGGACAGCCAGGGCTACACAGAAAAACCCTGTCTCAGGAACAACAAACAAGGAACTGTGCTTAAGTCCATTGGGTTTCAGAGTGATGGAAGAGCAGCACCTGGAGCATTCTGGGAATTCATCTGCCCGCCCCTCCCAAACACGATGGGCAGAGGATGGTAGGTGAGGTGAAGAGACTAGTCTGGAGTTCTGCATAGTGACAGAAACGAGAGACCCTGCCTCAGAGACAAAGACGAAAGTGAGAACAGACTCCCGAAAGTTACCTCTAACCTGCACACATGTGCACAAACACGTTTATAAAAATTAATTCTTGAGAATCGGGCGGTGGTGGCGCACACCTTTAATCCCAGCACTTGAGAGGCAGAGGCAGGAAAATCTCCGTTAGTTCGAGGCCAACCTGGTCTACAGAGTGAGTCCCAGGACAAAGCTACACAGTGAAATCCTGTCTCAAAAAATGTAATTAAGTAAATAAGTAAATAAATAAAATCAATTCATTTTTGAATAAATGATTTGCTTGATTTTTTGCAATATAATTACTTGGGAGTAGCAGTGGCTCTTTCCTGTGAAGCCAGTTTGCCAACTATAAATACACTACTTGATGCAAATCAGATATCCAAATACAACAGCTGCTACTTCTGTGTTTTGTTCTTTGTTACTCATTTTAATGAATAATTTGAACTGACTCCAAACATGAAGTTAGACATATGAGCATGCTTTAAGACTTATACCATGTGTTTCAGACTGAGCGGTGACATCATTCTCTAAATATAGTGAATTTTAAGAAAGTGAATTATTTGAGCTGTTTTCCCCAGCATAAATAATTTGGCAGGAAGACAGAAAAGAGACAAGGAATAAAATTTAACTCAGGGATCTGTATCTGAGCATAGAGAGCTGGGGACTCCCACCACCTTCCTCCTAACATAAGAACCTTATTGCTGGAACAGATCTTTTGGGATGCCTTGGCTGAGAATTCCTCCTGGGCTGTCTGTCTGTCTGTGTTTCCTAGTGTGTCCCGTTGCTGAAGGGTTTGAATGCAGAGGGAAAAGAGAGGAGGATGGATTCAGGCTTCTCCCGTCCCATCCATATTTCATGGCATTTGCAACAGTGAATGAACAGGAAATGGTCAGGGAAGCAGGAAAATCCAAGCTTTATCTTCCTAGATCCTGGGCATTTACTTGCTAAGTGTAAGCTATGAGTACTCCAGCCACCATGATGTCAGCTGCCATTTCATCACTGCCTTCAAAAAAGCTGGTAGGGATCTTTTCAAGCTACCGCTGCATCCACACAAGGTGTGGCTAAGGGATCACTAGCGGCTGATCGCTTTCAGAACCTGCCGAAGTGACTAGTATGTTCTGTGGAACATACGGGGCTGAGGAAGTGCTGTTTTGTCCTTCATTCCAGTGTCAGTGTTTTTACACACCTTTTCTCACTTGTCTGTTGTACAGTTCTAAACATTTCAACTGATCCAGAAGGCGTTTTATGTGCCCTTAAATGTGGGGTATGGGAGAATCTAGAATCCCCTTTGGAGAAAGAGAGTAACCACGCATTCTGGTTGCTTAGGAACAAAGAAATTGAACCACCCATCATTTAAGGCCAGAAACTATACCCAGTCCTTGGGCCTCACTTTGAGGCATCGTGTTTTTTCCAGTCCACGCCTCTTGTATAGCTGTGGCTGTCTGTCTTGAAAACCTGTGCCACTAGTCCCCAGGGAGGAGTCCCCAGATGGGTTGTGTCCGCAGGCCAGCCGCCCTCCCTATCATCCTGTCTGTCAGGAACTGCCTGTGTATTAGTGGGGAACTCTAATATAAAAGGCACTGCTGGTTTCAAAAGACAGCTGTGGTTGAGGATGAGGTCCTGGGTAAGCCACACACCCCTTCTCCACAGAAAGAGCCCCACAGAGATCCATGTGTGTCTGGAGGAGCTACCCTGCCTTGCCTGCCAGCTGCCATCCCTAGCCAGGGCCTGACTCATTTCGCTTGTGCCTATGAAACCCTGAAACTTCCAGAGCCCTCTTTATGGAAATGTTTTTATTTCAATTATTCGTGTTTGGGACATCAAAAAAAAAAAAAAAACAGAAATAGAGGGGCCAGACTATGTCGGCCTAGATGCTAAAAAGCCAGTGAATTGTTGCCTTACCTGTGGAGAAATCCACACTGTGAACTAGATACAATCTAGAAATGAAGGCTGTTCCTTGCAAGGTGATGGTCACCATCCAAAGGGGCCTGAGGAAACAGCTTGCCCAGGTTGTAGATGCGCTTTGTCTCTGGGTCAAAGGTGCCTACCAGGAACTCATAGTCACCTTTCTTTTCTTGAAGTGACTGACTTGTAGAAGATGGAACCAACCTCTGGCTTTGTTTCATTTCCTGCCCCTGTGCTGTTTGTCTTTCAGATTTGTTTTGTTTAGGGTTTTGCAGTGCAAGCCTATTTGAAGCTTTCCCTGTCTCCGGGCCCTCCACTAGGGGGCAGACATGTCTTCATTACTAAGCCCCAGATACTTGGAGCAAGTCTTTTTCTACTTAAGGTTCACACAGTGGCTTAGAGTTTGCTTTTCCTGTACTTAATTCTATACAGTTTAAATCTATACAATTCCATTGGCAATTCCTCAGTTTGTTGACATAGTGTCTCTTGCTTTTCTGGTACATCTATCATAAAACCACTTAATGATCACTTATTGGTAACTATCTTTTTTTTAATTTATTATGTATACAATGTTCTGTCTGCATGTACACCTGCAGGCCAGAAGAGGGCACCAGATCGCATTACAGATGGTTGTGAACCACCATGTGGGTGCTGGGAATTGAACTCAGAACCTCTGGAAGAGCAACCAGTGTTCTTAACCTCTGAGCTGTCTCTCCAGCCCATTGGCGACTATCCTGATGCTCCCTGTGTACAGAGACATTAATTCACGCCTTCACGCTCCATGTTGTTGGGTTATTGTGTGCTGGGTTTTGAGAGAAGAGCACTAGTGCGAGAGGGCAGGGGCCTGAGTGTGCACAGATGGTAGATGTGTGGCCTGAGTGTGCACAGATGGTAGATGTGTGGCCTGAGTGTGCACAGATGGTCGGTGTATGGCCTGAGTGTGCACAGATGGTCGGTGTGTGGCCTGAGTGTGCACAGATGGTCGATGTGTGGCCTGAGTGTGCACAGATGGTCGATGTGTGGCCCCAGAGGGCTGTGCTGTGAGGGAAAGGATCATGACAAAGCAGTGCTGGGAAGTGGCTCATGAGATGATTGTTTGTGAACTGCTTAGGAGAGCGGCCTGCTGGTGCACCCACAGTCTTATGCGCAGGGAGCGAGACAGGAGGGCTGGGGGTTCAAAGCCGTTTGCCTGCACTATTAGTGGAACCCTGTCTCAAAAGTCTGAGTGCTGGGGATGGAGCTCAGTATGGAGGGCCTGCCTAGCGTGTGCAAGGCGGGTGAAGCTCCGTCCAGAATGGGAACTGAAAGCATGTATGTGCATATGAATGAAAATTGGATTCAAGTATGGAAAATACAGCCATTGATGGTTGCCATGTTAGTTATAGCCACTCCCTAACCTTTCCATTTTACTGTTAATTTCTCCAAAGTAAACGTGTTAAAGAAAACAATACCACCTGCACAGTGTTAACTGAGAACACTTTCCTGAAACCTAGACGACCTTCAGAAGTGAAAATTCCACCGTGGTCCTCTAAGAGGTGCAGATATTTTCAGTTTCTTACTTCCGAGGACAGGGCTGAGCTGTGACAAACGTTTCCTTCTCTTGTTTTTTTGTTTTTTTGTTTTTAAATGGGGATAAACTTTAAACCAACAGTATCTAGCTCTTCATCTCACAGTACCGTACTGGTGAGATGCTCAGTTGCTCTGCCGGCCTTCATGTGGCTCCAATGTCATATTTTCACTGGTTTGATTGAGAGCATCTTGCTTTTCAAGAACAGAATTAGAAGCTCGCTGTGGTGCACATGCCTTTAATCCCAGCCTGGTCTATATAGGGAGACCCTGTCTAGAAAAACAGAAGCAAACAAGTAAAAGAGCAGGATTCGAATTCAAACTTCTGTCTTTCATAAGCCTGTACCAGTTGTGCCGATGGCGGATGGGAGCTTTTCATGTGTCCATGTTTTTTCTCATCTGTGTTCATCTCTCGGAATCTTCTGTGTGAGGAGTGAGGCAAGGGAGGGGCAGGGAGCCCTGGGGAGGAGGGTAGATGTGCGGAGTGGAGAAATACAAGCCTAACTCCCTCTGAGGTCAGGTTCCTCCATCAAGTAATCGGGCAGGAGCTCACGGTGATTTGGAGCATTCTAGTTAAGGGGTACCAAGTGGCATCCTGCCTTCTTGTCGTCCCTCGCCCCCAGTTCACTGCTCCTTCCTTCTAGTTAAACATCAGCAATTGCATCTTTGAAGTAAAGTAGCAAAATGTGAGTGTCTGTGATGTCCTGTGGGATGTCGGGGAGACATCTCCGCAAACCCAAAGCCAGCCCCTGCAGTCTGAACTCCAGGGCTATATTTAGATGACTGTGTGGATCTTGTGTTTTTTAAATGTTGTAAACATGTCACTGTGTTTATTTTTAGCTTTCATAGACTTTGTCAGCAGACAGAGGCAATTCTGACTGTTGCCTGTACCTCAGATACTACACTTGTCGATGGCTCTGATTGTCTCCCAGGTTTTCCAACACATCCAAAGCTTGTGCACATGTAGGCTCTCTGGCATCAGCTGTACAGTGTGGCTGTATGTAGGTGACTGGACTGTCTGGTGGGGTTTGTTTTGTTTTTATGAGCCGTGTAACTTTGACTATACTTTTGATTCCAGTTGAAGGTACGCCAGGTGCTGCCACTTGGCAGAAGACCCTGTTCTAATTACACCAACTGATTCCTGGTCCTCCAAATCCTCTCTGTTGCTATTATCTTCAGTACTTTTTACTGCTTTCCTGCTGACCAAAGGTTATGAGGCTTGAGTGTAGTAAAGAGAGGGATGGGAAGTTGACGGGAAACAGGAAGCTGGGTTCTGTGCTGGTCCACAGCCTAGAATGGTCCGACCAGTTCTTGCATGATTTGCAAACAGAAAGAGGTTAATAATCAACAGTTTTTCTTGGGTGACAAGATCATGCTTGGCTTGTTGCATGAATGAAAATAATTTTCCTTGAAGAGCCGCGCCTGGATCATGTGAGCTGAGCCTTCCATATTTGCATTAGAGAACTTTACTTTCTTCTTTATGAGGGGATTGTTGTTTCAGGGTCCATTTGGTACCTGGTGCTTGTCTTTGGGTAAGGTCAGTTATCTTGTCTGAGTCAGGAACTCTAGAGCGTGGGTCCATCTCACTGTAGTGGTTTCCTCAAGGAAACTCACATTGCAGCATGCCTTTGGTCTGGAAGTCTTGAACTGAGTTGCGTGTTCAGGAGAAAGTGAGATTGAACGTCATATGGGCTTACTCCATATTGATAATCATTATGGCAATTTGAAATTTTACCAGTACTTCAGCGATTCATGTGAAAGTACTTTTTGAACTGTGTCCCAATTTTAAAAAAAAAAAATTATTTACTTGTTTTTCTGGGTGTGTGTGTGTGCCTAGCATATGTATGTCCACCGCGTGTGCAGGATCCCTTGGAGGTTAGAAGAGGGCATCTCATTCCCCTGGAGCTGGAATTTCAGAAATTATGAGCTGCCCTGGAGGTGCTAGGAACTGACCACAGGTCCCCTGCAGGAGCAATGGGTGCGCACACGAACTGATGAGCCTCCTCTCCGGCCTGCTGCCATCCGGTTCTTACTGTAGCTCCGCTTTATGATACATTGCAAATGCTCCACAAGAAACTTGGAAACCCAACATGTTTTTATATTTTGTTGAAAACGCAAAACAAAACAAAATAAAGATTTTGGATTGGGTCAGTGAACAAGAAATTGAGTTGAGAAATTTGAGTGTTTTTACAGAACATAGCTTTTTTTAAAAAAAAAAGGATTTGTTTTTATTATATGTATGTGTGTTTCCGTGTGGGGGCTTGTGCACATATGCACATGTATCTGTGGCGGCCAGAAGAGGGTGTTGAGTCCCTTGGAACAGAAATTACTTGTTGTTGTGAGCTGTCTGGTGCAGGTGCTGAGAACTGAACTCAGGTTCTTTGGATCAACATTCACTCTTAACTCCTGTGCATCTTTCTAGTCAGAAGATAACACACACACACACACACACACACACACACACACACACACACACACACGGGCGCGCGCGATTGCTATTATTGTTTTGGTGATTGTTTTGCTTATTTTTGGTTTTGTTTCAAGACAGGGTCTTATGTAGCCCAGGCTGGCCTTGGATTCACTATGTAGCCTGTGTGAACTTCTGCTGGAGAGACAGAAAAGTCTGCTCACCCCAAAAAGATACCAGCCGTGGACCGAAGTGTGGCAGGGTGAACTGGTGTAATGGCACAGTTTGCAAGCAGTGAGTGGCCAGCCACTCAAGAAAACGTCTCTCTTCCTCCCAGAAGTGTTAATTGTCAGTAAACCTTTGATGGAGGTCGGGCCTGTGAGCCCAACTTCCTCCATGGTGCAGTGTTATAGGCCCAGTCTTGCGGAGAAGCCTTGTGTAGCCCAGTGCAGTGGTTCTCAGCCTCCCTAATGCTGAGGCCCTTTAATACAGTTCCTCATGTTGTGGAGACCCCGAACCATAAAATTATTTCTTTGCTTCTTCATGACTGTAATTGTGCTACTCTTGTGACTTGTAATGCAAATGTCTGATATGCAGCTCCCATGGGGGGCTGCGACCCACAGGTTGAGAACCACTGCTGTAGCCAGTTGCGACTACTCAGAGTCATGGAAGGAACCGCCTATGCCACGGCTAGAGGACAGCATCCCTACTGAGCGACATCCCCAGACCAGCAGAGACAAGCGTTGGAATGTAGCCCAGACCGGTCCACCCCTCACTCTGTAGTGACAGAGACCTGTCTGTCTCCATCACCCAGTACTGGCATTAAATGTGTATGCCACCACACCAGCACCAGTTCCTAAAAATAAACATTGTTGTTTTCCAAATAGCAATAACAGTAATGGGAGTGGCATACGTTCATAGTGTAGAGTGGTGGTGCACAGTGCACTCGTGTAGAGTGGACACCCCGCTAACAGTGGCGCACAGTGCACTCGTGTAGAGTGGACGCCCTGCTTAGTGCAGTAGTGCACCGTGCAAATGTTCATCGTGGGTTTCATCATCTGGAGCTGTACTTTGCCGAATGATGCTGCCTCACCCATGAGTTATAGAATTGTCCTTTCAGGCTGTGGTGTCCACATGGCAGCTTCAGGCCACAGCAGTCAAATTTAAATGAAGTCAGAAAATCAGCTGTTTTTGCAACAATCTTTAACGCTCTGGTTCCCCCACCACCTGTGTCCCCTTGGGCACGCCTGTGGCTATGGTAACACTTGTGCCCTGGCTCTGTTCAGCTAGGTTAGTGGTCTCTACCGGAGCATTCAGTCCACCTCTGCCTTCGCAGGAGAGGGACCACACTGTGTATTTGTTCATCATTAGCTGCACAGCCAGTGGCTGGATTACTCAGAAACTGCAGCTGCCTCTTGCCTACAATGGTGACAGGCCAAATGCTGTCTCCAGACATGGAATGGATGTCCTGACCCCACCCGAGTTTCCATCTCGGTGTCTAGGGCTGTAAGAAAGACAAGATACAGTGAAGCCAAGGCAGGCCGGCTCTCTTCCCTGTCTCTACTGAGCTACACCGCCACCCAGGCCTCATGCAGCCCACGTAGAAAGTGGCATGGTTATCTTTTCCCAGCCTTTTGGTCAGAATCAGGAAGGGAAATCTGGATACAGAAGGTGGACATGTCTCATCAGTTGGAAATACAACTAGATACTAGCAGCAGTTAGTATTCACTGGCAAAAAATCCCCCAAACTGCCCCAAAGTGCTCTACCGAGAATTAGCACCATGAGGTGACTGGCATGGCATGTTGGTGACTCTGTTTCCCAGCTTGGAGTCTGCGGGAGAGCAGCCTTATTGATAGTAAGAAGTATTCATGGTTCTTAATCTGTTCCTCTTGCTCCGTAGTTCTCCCCACTGCCTCCCAGGGAACACTCTGCTTGCCTTCACCAAATTCTCAAACCAAGTCATGAATCAGGAAAAAGCTTAAGAACAACTTTTTATATTAAACACTAAGACATTTCTGTCATGACTGTGCGTGCTTGTTTTAATGTAGAATTTATACCCTGGCCGTTAGAGAGACAGCAATTTAGCAAGTGTGTCAAAAAGAAACTGTTTACACAAAGCCTCCTTGGGCTCTCTCCAGCTACTGCTGAATCTGGTTTCTCTGTCTTTGGAAGCCTTCGCCCTCTCCACATTTGGCTAACCTGTTTTCATCCAGGCAAAGCCTGGAAAACTGGTATTTCTTGCGTTCACTGGACAGTCAAGAGCTTGGAGCGAAGCGTCATTCTGAAGTGTTTCCAGTGTGTTCTCTTGTTTATGTTACTAAACTAAAGTTAGCACACATAGGACCAGGCTAGAAAGTGGTGACCATGGCTTGAAAACAGGAAATTTTAGGCTGTGTGTGTTTGGAACAGACGGTCGTAATGATAGAGCTGGTGGGTGGAAAGCCCCACAGAGCCTGCCTTTTCCTTGTGCTCTAGGAGAGAAGATAATGCTTCCTGGAAAACAAGTGAGGCCTTTAAAGCGCCCGGGCTTTGCTTTTGTCCCCGTGCGGGGATAATTTGTTTTTCTTGATTTCATTTACACTTGGAACAGTATTTTGGAAATTTAGTAGTTTTAATGGAGAAAGCAAACCCCTAGGCACAGACTTTATGTTTTTAGATACGTAAACATCTGAGTGCATGACTGCTCGCTGGCGTGGCTTTTAAAGGCAATGAGAGTGTTAAGGATGTTAGATGGGGGAAGGGGACATGCGCTTGTCTATTTTAAGGTCCCCAGCTTTGCTTGTTTGTTTTTAACCCCTGAGCCCAGTCCTCAAAACCACATCTTTGTTTAAGTCATTTCCTGGCTAAGCTACTTCCAGATGTATCCTGGAATTCTATATTTGAGAGGAACTTTAAATTCATTCACTAGTTGCAGAAGAACAAGAAAATGGTATTTCCGGGCAACTCAAACTTTTCATTTTATGTACACCGCTCCTAGATTTTTTTAAAAAAATTCATTTTCCTTTTCAAAGTCTTTTTAGGCATAAATATATGACATTTCAATTATAAAAGTAATAAATGGAAGATCATTGAAAAAATCAGATTATACTAAAGTCTATAAAACAATATGTGCAGCTTGTCTGAACCTCTGACCCCTGTGACAGAGTCATCACCGTCACCAGTGGGATACGCACGTTTTCATATCGTTTTTCTAAACACTGCTGCGTGTGTGCCAACGTGATTTCAGACAAATAGAGCCATGCTGTATGTACAGTTCCACAGCTTTTGTTTTGTTGCTCTGTTGTTGTTTGAGGCAAAGTCTCAGTCATCTAGACTGGCCTGTAATTCGCTGTGTCTTTCAGTCTGAATGAATTTATGGCAGCCCTCCTGCCTCAGCTTCTCAGGTGCTGGGATTACAGATAGACATAACCATGAAACTCCTATCATTAAAAATTCAGTGCTCAGCCAGGCATGGTAGTGCCCGCCTTTAGTCCCAGCACTCAGAAGGCCGAGGTAAGCCTTCTCTGTGAGTTCAAGGTCAACCTGGTCTACGGAGCTAGTCCCACAACAGCCCAGGGCTCTTATACCGGGAAACCCTGTCTTACAAAAAAACTAAAAAAAAAAAAAAAAAAAAAAACCAGAATATCAGTGTTCTCAGACAGACAAAATACACTCTTAATCTCAGTACTCAGGAGACAGAGGCAGATGAATCCCTGAGTTCAAAGTCAACCTGGTCTACAGAGAGAGTTCCAGAATAGGCAGAACTACACAGAAAAACCCGGTCCCAAAAAGCTGGCTGGCTGGCTGGATGAGAACACTAGGCATGGTTGCCAACACCTGAAATCCCATCACTTGGGATGTAGAGACAGGAGCATACTTAGGGAGAGGCAGCCTGAGCTACATGAGACTGTCTCAGAATCCCGAACTCCAACAGCGCAAACTCTGGTGTCTTCGTGACGGTCTCCAGATTCCAAGACTGTGTGTACAGTTTGCATTCTCTCCACCAAGGAACTTGCCACACGTTCCTAGTTTGCCCCTGCAGAGTGTAAGTTGTATGGTACCTTTTAGTAGACTTCGAAACAAAACCAGCTCCGGTGCACTTTCTCCCCAGGCCTTCTCGGGTGAACACAGGCCATTTGTGTCTCATTCACAGAAACTTTGGTGGGCTTCGGCAGCCGCTGCAGATCTTGGAGACCTCTGTGAGCAAGCAGGGTTGTCTGTGGGCTCTCCGATGTGGTCTCCAAGAGCACAGAGAAGCACGGGGCGGCGGGGGGGGCAGCAGGTGAAGCAGTCAGGGCTTTTTAAGCGATGTCTTGATGTGGGTTTTGAAGGAAGTTGATCATCAGGTGAGGTCTTTGGGAGTACAGACAAACAGAAAGAAAATGCAGTGTGGTGGTGTGGAGGGCAGAGCCTGGTTTGGAAGACACTGGCTCATGTGCCGTCCTTAACAACTGCTTGGACTTCGGTAATTTAGACTTCCAGTTCCTTTCCCTGAGGTCTTCTCATTAAGTTCACTGGCTCTCTGTGATGATTTTTAGTGGGCAGAAAACACTAGATTGTCTTATCATGGCTTTCAAGTTCTTAATAATTTGTGAATTGTTGATGATACAAAAAAATTATGGCCGGGCGGTGGTGGCGCACACCTTTAATCCCAGCACTCGGAAGGCAGAGGCAGGTGGATCTCTGTGAGTTCGAGGCCAGCCTGGTCTACAAGAGGACAGGCTCCAAAAGCTACAGAGAAACCCTGTCTCAAAAAACAAACAAAAAAATTACAAATAAAAGAACGGGTCTATGTTTAGTTGGAAAAACAGCTGAGAAGCATTTGGGGAAAGTGCTGGGCGTCTGGAAGCCAGCTACAAACCTGTGCACGTCACAGGTACGCTGTGATGGTGTAGCTGTTCCGAAGGCTTCACTCACCTCTCTAAGCAGAGTTCTTCACTTATTTCTCTCCGCAGGAGACTCGAGTGAGTGGCAGAAGGGGTGTTTTTCTTTTAAACTGAACCTAAGCTCCACTCGGGTAATTAGGAATGTTCTGCACACTTGTTAATAGCACAGCAAGGAATGGCGTGCGGGTCTAGTCCAGGTGGGCATTCTCGTCCCTCCTGCTAGACGACAGGACTCCATCTCTCCTTTGTTGCTGATGCATTCATACTGTTTAGTGTCTTCTTGAGAAGCCGATTCTCAGATCTCACTAAAGTGTTGCAGGTGTGCCTGAATGCAGCTTAGCATTGCCTCGTTTGCTTAAATGCAGAAAGTGTTTATACAGACGGTTCCTTTCAACTGAAGTTCATAGACACCCTCTTGTATGTTTGGAGGTTGAAAACAAATTAATTGAGTACCCATCCTCTCCTGAAAGTTCTTGAAAAGGCCAGGCCAATTGTGCCCAGGCCAGATTCCTTGAGATGTGTAGGTCATATGAGAACGTCCATATTCTTAGCCTTGCTTCAAAGGGTTTGACTGCATCATTAGCAGTGGTTGATAGAAGCTCCCTTTGGGGCAAGGTGAGAAGACAAGGCTTCCCCAACCCCCAAGTGGTTCAAATGTAAGACTACCAAACAATACGTGATTCAAAGGAGGTGAGATTGGAGGGTTCCAAGCCAGTCCAGGGATGTAAGGGGGTGGGGTGGGTGAGCTGAGTCCAGGGATGGATCATGTAGTTGGGCCCGAGGCAGAAACGGAGACTGCGAGCCTTTGGGGTGTGGTTGGAGGCTGGGTTATTATGCCCTGTCGGAGAATTTGGGCTTTCCCTGTAGCATGCAGTCACCCAGTAAGCAGGGGAGTTGGTCCCAGTGTGGTCACTGAGAGCTTCATCCATATGCAGTAGCTGGAGTTGGGACTGTGTTGTTTATTCAGCTTGAAATTGGAGTAATTGTTGTAAGAAATGATAATAATTCCATAAATTGTTATGTAATTATTCTCAACTAACCTTACGGATACTGCTCTATTGCCCATACATCCTGAACGTTTAATAGTTAAGGTGGTTTTTCATGAGATTTGTATTTCAAATTAATCTGAGCGTTTGATTTTGAAGGTTTTGTGCAAACTGTCTTCTTTGTCTGTTACTCAGGCAAGGCTGGAAGGCAGCATACAGCTGTCTCTGCGGCTACCGAGACAGCGGGATAAAAATAGGACAAACTTTAAGAATCCCAGATATTTTCAGATAACAAAGAGTGACTTATGCAGGCTGTTTTGTGCTCGGACAAGACAGAGAGGCCTTTGTGCCGTGATTAGCAAGGGAGCTGATGTCAGAGCTCTTGTCAAGCATCGAGCTTTATTCTGTGACTAAATTGTGCTTTGTCCCACAAATCCAGAGAGCCTTTGTATCTGCCTTGTTAAAGTGTGCGTTTATGTAATTGCTTTTGTTTTCCCATTTCGCTGGTGCCAGAGTCAATGAGAGTGACTCATTTTGTGACCGAGACAAACGTTCGCATTTGGACCGTGTGAAAAATAAATAAATAAGTGGCAGGTGCTGCCTGCCTGCAGTTCCTGTCTTCAGGGTTCATGTTTGTCTGGGGTCTGCTCAGCTCCTGTAGCCCCTGGTCCACTGGGGCCAGTGTAGTTTCTAAAGGCCTTCTGGATGTTGGTGACGGCAAGGGCCAAATGAGGGGAGCTGATTAAGCAGGATACAGAATGTGATCCTGAAAGCGTCTCCAAGGCACACAGGAAGACCCCCAGCCTGTTCTCTTCTGGGCTGTAGTTTTCCCACCACACTGGTGTGTTTGGGGCCAGTTATTTTACACGTGTTTTTTTCACATGTATTTCTTTTTCTCACACCGAAGAGGTTTGGAAAGCACTGATCTCATTTTAATGAGGCCACAGAGTGCGTTTAGTGTTCCCCAAACCGTACAACTTTTATTTCCTCTGGGAGCTCTGAAGGTGGCCACGGAAGGAAAGGCATAGGTTGAGGGGGGAAAGAATATAATAGATGTTTGAAAAGAGAATCTGCAAAGAGTTTATCCTCTCAAAGACAGAAGACGGAAGTGGTAGATGATACAATGTAAGGCAGAAAGGTTAGAGACGATGCTTGAAGGGTTGTAGGCAGGACTGGGAGCTGCTTAGATGAGCAAGGACTTGCCATGCGAGCATTTGGTCCGGAGTTAGATCCCAGAACCCATGCAGAAAAGTTGGGCATGGTAGGATGCGCCTATAAGCCCAACCCTGGAAACATAAAGAGAGGCAGACACAGGGGTTCACAGGGTAGACAGCCTAGACCCCTTGGCAAGCTCGAGACCAGTGTGAGACCAATCTAAAAACTAAAACATAAGAAACAAGGTGTGCAGTGTTTGAGGATGACACCCAAGGTTGGTCTCTGCCCTCTACATGCACTCACACACACGTGTGTACACACACCTTAAAAAGATCAAGCGAACCGTGCAGACCCAGCAGGGGGGTTGGCCATGTGGGGCTAATGACCCTCCACAGCCCAGCAGCCTCTCCTAGTGCAGCTTAGAAGCAGATGCCTGTACTACCTAGGCTGAGTCACTGGGGAATGGGTGAATTATGTTCAATGAATTATGTAGTAAGGCATTTCAGAAAGATTTCCTTGCGAGCCATTAAAATTTTAAAAGTCATTTCTGTATTTAAAGACAGACCTCTTCAGTATGGAGAAGTCGCTAGGCAGAGAGAGGCTCCTGGGATGGCCCTGCATAATAATACTGTTTTCATCCTTTCTGCTTCTCCACTGCTGGCTCAGGCTTACTGGTGGGGGCGGAGCCTTGCAGTCTTGCATGCACTGTCACACCCTGACTAGGATGGCTGTTGTTTATTTGAATTAAATACATTCATGTGTTTCTGTCGCCTTGGGATTTCCTGTAACTTGGAACATCCACAGAACTCCATGTTGTCTTCTTCTGGACACATTCTTTACTCCCTTGGGAAGTTAATCGAAAATATTGATGTTAGGGGATGGGGATGTAGGTTGGTTGATAAGAGTACTGGCCTGGCATTCAGGAAGCCCTGGGCTTGGTCCTCGGCGCCACATAAACCAAGTGTTTGCATGCTTGTAATCCCAGAACACAGAAAGATCAAGAGTTCAAGGCTAGCCTAGGAAACATGAAATTTTCCAAGTAACAGGAAATCCCAAGGCGACAGAAACACATGAATGTATTTAATTCAAATAAACAACAGCCATCCTAGTCAGGGTGTGACCGTGCAGGCAAGACTGCAAGGCTCCGCCCCCACCAGTAAGCCTGAGCCAGCAATGCTTCCACAAAAAAGAGAAATCAAATACTGATACTTAATTGAATGTTAGAGGCTGGAAAGGTGGCTCAGAGGTTAAGAGCCCTGGCTGCTCCTCCAGAGGACCTGAGTTCAGTTCCCAGCAACCACATGGTGGCTCACAGCCATCTGTACTGAGATCTGGCGCCCTCTTCAGTCGTGCCAGCATACCTGCAGGCAGAGCACTGTATACATAATAAACAAATAATAATCTGAAAAAAAAATAAGAAGAAGAATTGCCTGCTGGTACCTTTAATCCCAACACTTGGGAGGCAAAGGCAGATGAATCTCTAAGTTCTATAGCGTGAGTTCAAGGACAGCCAGGGCTACACAGAGAAAACATCTCAAAAAAGCAAAAAACAAAAACAAACAAAACGGAAAAGAATTGCATTTTTCCCCCGGAGGATTACACATAGTTTTCTATAGATGGGTGCCTGTCTATTTATCACTGTTGCTATGGGTGCTTTGCCAGCATTGTTATGTCCTGACGTGTTTCCATGGATGTGAAATGTTTCCTTCACCATTGGCAATTACACTGTCTGGGGCCTACAGGAACTCACTGACTGATTAACTCATAGATTTTTTTCTTAATTCACCTAATTGATATAATTTAAAGTAGTTTTAAAATTTACATAATTGATATAATTTAAAATATTTCTAACATATTAATCCCAGAGTTATCACCCAGATGGATTCATTTGTGGGTACAGTATGAGAATTTCTGAAGCCTGCCGTGGAGGTTGCTTGGGCCCCTCTGTCTTTCCCTCCGACCCTCTGTGCTTCCCTAGCCCCTCCTTCTAAAGTTATTATAAAATGGTTGATGTGGAGGCTAAACCTAAGATAGCTACTAGAGAAATGGATATTATATTAGTTATTATCCTTTTTTCATGTATTTT